>RJWM01004336.1:71571-102782 GCA_004363535.1 Dasyprocta punctata | reverse complement strand
AGGGGGAGGGAGTCAGGGACAAGAATATACCTTTGCAGGTCACAACCCCCAGGCCCTCCCTCCCAAAAAGCACATTCAACTATGTATTCATTAATGGTTTAATCCAATAATGAGTATAGCACTCACACAATTCATTCGTCATCTACCTCTAAACACATTAGACTTTTGGGGGACATTTTAGATCTAAATCGTACATTCTCCTGGTAGTAGTAATCGGTGTCACCATTTATCTTTTGCTTAAACAAACAAAACAAATTCTTCCTTCAGCTCTCTGTACCTACCTGCATACTTACTCCAAGCCACCCTCACCTCTCACCTGATCTCCTGCCTCAAGCCTTGTTAGAGTGTTTTTCACATAGCCACCAGAGAGTCTTTTAAAACTTTAAAACAGGTTACGTCCTTCATCTGCTCTCCCTTTCACTCAGAACAAATCTAGTGTTTTTTACAATGACCAAGCAGTGTCTGTGTCAGGATCTATGTCCTCTAAAGAAACTGCAAAACTACAGATGCCTGAGTCTGCTCCAAAAGAACTTAATTTAATTGACTTAGGGTGGGATCTAGATGCTGGTTTCTCTTAAAAGCTCTCTAGTTAGTCTAATGTTTAGCAAGAACTGATCTGACCTTGGCTACCAGTCAGCCTCATATATTATCATGCTTACCATTTTAGTTAGTCAGCTCTCTGCTGCTACGACAAAATACCTGAGCTAACCAACTTGGAAGAAAGCTTCAGTTTGGCTCATGGCTTCAGGGGTTTCAGTCCATGGTCAGCCCTGTTGCTTTGGACCTGAGGTGGCACAGTACAGCACAGTGGAGGTGCATTGTGGTGGAGGCCTTTTCACATTCTGGCAGTCAAGAGGCAAGGGGAGTGAAGGATTAGGGTTACCATATTCCAAAAAGGCATACCCCCAATGACCTATCTTCCTTCCACTAGGCCCCACCTCCCAAAGTTTCCACCACCTCTCAGTAGTGACAAGCTGGGAATCAAGTATTGAACACTTGGGCTTTGGGGAGCTGTTTCAGATCTAAACTGTAGCACCATTACTCACTATAGCAGCTGAGCATCCATGCTATCCTTGAGCATGTAAAACACAGTGCCACTTCAGAGATGCAGTGACTTCTAACACCAACTACCCAAAATTAGACCCAGATTAAGGATACTGTCCTCTACAGGACAGCAGTATGTCAGACAGCATTAGCAGGGGTTCCCAGGCCACCTACACTTCTGACAAACTGGCTGCAACAGGGGTTCAGACTGCCCTTGTTGATAATTTGCTAGAATGATCTACAGAACTCTGGAAAGCTCTACAGTTGATTCTTGAACAACATCTTTGAACTGCAAGGGTCCACTTATTAGTAGATGTGGAGGGAGATGTAAAAATTTGAAAAAACTCATAGGTGAACTATATACACTAAGAATATTGAAAAAATTAAGAAAAACTTGCTTAAGAATGCATAAAACATGTAGATAATAGTCTATTTTATCATTTAGTGCCATGAAATACAGATATATTATAAAAAGTTAAAATCTATCAAAACTTATGTATATACAAACACAGACCATATGTGGCACTGTTTACAGCCAAGAAAAATGTAAAAAACAAATTAAGAATGCAGCGCTAAATCATAATTGTATAAAACAAACTATAACTGTGCATAGTGGAACATTCCCAGAATCCCAGATACCTAGGAGAATGAGGCAGGAAGACTGCAATTTAGAGAATTTAGGCAACTTAGGGAAACCTTATCTGAAAATAAAATTTAAAAAGTCACAAGAACGTGGCTCAGTGTTCCCTGGGTTCAATCTCCAGTGTTGAAGAAGAAATTATCTGTAGCACATCTTGTACTACTGTGATAATTCTATAGCCACTTTCCGGTGTTGCTATTGTAGGAAGTCAAAAGTCATACTCAGAATTTTGACCACATAGGGATTGGTGCCTCTCACCCTCTTGTTGTACAAAGGTCAACTGCATAACTGTGATTCCAGTTTTATTATAGCAAAAAAGGATACAAATCAAGACCAGCCATAGGAAGAAGCACATAGAGCCCTTCTAGCACACTGATGTGTAACATACATACGGAATATTTTTAACCAGGGCCTTTATTTAAGCTTTGTTGTCCCCAGTTTTTAATTGGGATTTCATTACACAGGCATGATTGATTGACTCATTAGCTATACAACTAAACTCAACCTTCCGCCCTTCTCTCATCCCTTGTGTTTAGGTTGATATCATGCGGGTTACAGCTCTAATCTTATAAGACTTTTTTTTTTTTTTTGTACCAGGGATGGAACTCACAACCCCATGCCTGCCAGGCAGGTGCTTACACCGCTGAGCTAAATTCCCACAGAGCTCTAATCTTATAGTCATACGTTTAGTCTTTCTGGCTTGACCAGCCCTTATCTTAATTCATCTCCTTAGGAAAAGCTATCTAAGATTTCAGTGTGAGTCACCTCCTTAGCATAAACCATCAAGGCCCACTATGAATAATTGTTAGATCATCCTGTTTTCTTGGAATTCCCAACCCCCTCTCTCTGCTTGTCAACCTGTGCTCAGTTACCTCTTCAATGCATTCTTCTTTCATATCTTAGTTGGGAGTAAGTTCTCCCTGTAAATTCTTCAGCAGTGAGCACTTTCTACTTCTGTAATGATAGGTTACCTCCTGCTTAGTATTAATATTTGTCCCTCATTTTATTTGTACACTTATATTATATTAATTAAACAAGTATTTAATAAGTTCTTAAAATGTTCAAAGAATATAAGCATGAATAATTAGTTTGTGCCCCTAAGCAGCCAATTCTTCAGTAAAAGAGGAAAATGTACCTCTTATCAATTGACTGAATCAGTCAGCTACTATTTCTCCAAATATTTTGTCTCCCATATCCTGTCTATTTTCTCTACCAGAAATCTTTTTGGATCTCTCAAGCTTGAAACTGACCTTTTCAGTCTATTCTTCTTGTTTTTCTTGCAGTCTACTTATTTGTCTCGGTTTTAATTTCAGGAATTGTTTTTCAAATTTATTTATTCCCTCTTCAATTGAATCTAATCTTGTTAATTTATTCATTCAGAAGTAAATTTGACTAGAAATTCTCTATCATCACTAGAAATTCTTCAAAAAAATTTTTTTGGTTTTTTTTCATAGCAAATTGCTATTTGTTTATCTTTTCAATAAGTTCTATATTTTTCAAAATTTAAAACACAGATTATAATCTATTTTAAATTTTTTCCTCTGTATTTATTTAGAGATATAAAAACCTCCTGTTTATTCTATCTCTGACTTATGCATTCATTGCAAAATTTTCTTATGAGCTCCTTTTAGTGAGAGTACTTTTGTTGGTCGTAATCCCATGTGAGTTCAAGGCCAGCCTGAACTGCATAGCAAGACCCTTTCTCAAAAACAAAATAAACAAAATGAAACAAAGAACAAAGATGACCATAACTTCTGGGATACACTCAATTTAACCAAAGCATTCCTGTGGTTAATTTAGGCTCTTCCTTTCCTTCTAGACCCATCACACCCAAATTCCTTAAAGATAATGTAAGTCCATAAATTGGCTTAGTTGAGAAAATAAGGAACAGGAACTTCTCTTAAAATAAAATAAAAGACTGAAAAAATTCAAAGAGTACTTAAATTATCTATCTTTAAAAGAGAAACAGATAAAATGGGCTTGTATCTGTAAAGTGGACCAATACCTCCATAGCAAAGGTCTCCATCCCCTAAAGAAAATAAATGTTCCCCATTCTATTTCAAGAAATAGTATATCTCTCTCTTGAAGGCCAGCACTCTATTTCCTTGTACTTTTAAAATTTTGCCAAGTAAGGGCCGGGAGTTTGGCTCAGTGGTCTCAGTGGTGTAAGCGCCTGTCTGGCAGGCGCGGGACTGTGAGCAAAAAAAAAAATTTTGCCAAGTAAGTCCTTGTATACTTCTTTCTGAGTAGTCTTAACAGTTTTTTTTTTTTTTCTTTTGCCCATGATGGGAGCCAGGGAATCTGCAATTTATTCCATAGGTAGGATTTGGTGGTGTTGGTGGGATTTAGTCTCCTTGTCTCCTCTCTGGGAAATTTCTAGAACCTAGGACCTTGTCTAGTGATAGTATTAACATCCTCCTGGTACCCTAGAAGCATCATGGTCCAGGACTGGGCAGTCTCATGTGTCACACACGCTAGGTTTTACTTGGAGGAACAAATCTATAATCCAAGTAAGGAGCAGAGCCTGAATATATGAAATAATACACAACCACATTGCAGCTAAGTTTTCTTACTTAAAAATGAGAGTAAAATGGTAAAACTTAAAATTCCTTTTGGTTCTAACATTCTATCCATCTATGTATTTATTGAGGCATAGGGAGATTAGGCAGCATTTAAAAAATACACTCTTAACAAAATAGCACATGACATTAAGAGGGTAAGAGGCCCATAGTTTTCTGGAGCTGGGAATGTTTCCTTTTTTTTTTTTTTTTTTCTTGGAGGGGTGGAAACTTGTGGAATTTGTGAATCTACAGGAAGTTCTGTCTTGGTTTACAGGAGAAAAGGATGGCCCATTCACAGATAGAAAGATAATGGGCCATTTTCTAAGTAAAAGATGGGCCCAGTGTATTTAGTAAGATGGATTTTCTGTTTTCCTCAAAAACATTCTTTGAAGTCTTTGAATCTGTTTCTCTTAATAACATTCTATTTAGGAGAAGCAGCCAGGCACACCTCTGCATGCCCACTGGCCACCACTGGGGGAGTCTTGCTGGAGCCGTGCAGGTCCAGAGAAGCCTGTCCCATGCCCCACTGCCTCCCCAAAACCTAGGCTTAGAGAAAACTACATGTCTGTCCCATTCCCCTCTACCACGCACAGGCAGCCAGTGCGGGAGGTGCCTGGGAGCCCACAACCTGCTTGTCCAGAGGAACCCAGGAAAATGTCAAGACAAAGGAGCAAAAGGCAATCTCAGACCTCCAGCCCGCATGGAATAAGGCCAGGAGTCATAGATAGAATAAATTGGAAGTTTCACACCTGAAATTTCTGAAATGATAGCAACTGAAGTCAAGAAACAACTTCATGACCTATAAAAGAAATCAGATCAGAAATAATATCTCAGGTAAAAGAAGAAATGACAGTCATAATGAAAGAATTGCTGAATATATCTAAAGAAGACATAGATAAAAAAAGAGGAGCATAGGAAAATGATGGCAACCTTGAATGAACAAGATAGGAAAGAATTGCAATCCATGAAACAGACTCAAAGAGATATCCAGGAAATTAAAAACTCCACTGAAAGCTGGAAAAGCCACTTGAACGAGGCTGAGGATAGACTTTCAGACCTTGAAGACAGGATTCCAGCTGGCAATTGCAAAAGGAAAGATCTCTTAAAAATAATAAGGACCCAGAAAATAGCAGTTCAATGGCTGCAAGATGATGCAAAAAAATATAACTTCAGAATGATAGGCGTCAGTGAAAAAGCAGGAGTCAACACAAATGACACAAAAGGACTATTTACAGAAGTAATAGCAGAGAACTTCCCAAGCATGGGAAAAGGACCTGACATGCAGATAAGTGAGGCAAATAGATCTCCAATTAGTTATAACCAAAATAAATCTACACACAGACATTATAATAATCAGAATCCCAGAAATTCAGCACAAGAACAAAATATTAATAGCTGTCAGAGAAAAGAAACAGATCACCTACAAAAGAAAATCTATCAGAATCACAACAGAGTTCTCAACACAAACCATCAAATCAAGAAGATCTTGGAGTGAAGTATTTCAAGTCCTGAAAGAAAACAACTTCCAACCCAGACTGATATACCTTCTGAAACTATCTTTTAAAATTAATGGAGAAATAAGATACTTCCATGACAAAGAACAACTGAAGGAGTTCATGTCCACCAAACCAACCCTAAAAGAGTTCTGAAAAATATTCTAGAAAGAGATAAAGATGACCACAATTCCAAGAACAACAACAGAAAGAAATCACTAAGCAAGGCAAGCAATCAAACAAAGGGGAAAATTGGGGGACCAACAACAGGACGATAACATGACAAAGACAAGCCAATACATATCAGTCATAACCATTAATGTAAATGGCCTCAGTTCACCAACAAAAAGAAACACAGGCAGTATGGATCAAGACACAAAATCCGTCAATATGTTGTATCCAAGAAACACACTTAACTCAAAGTCAAAGGAGTGAAATCAGTACTCCATGTGATAAGAACCCAGAAAGAAGCAAGAGTAGCTTGCTTACCAGTCACAGAATAGACAAGAAAGATATGATATTTTTATACAATGGAAAACTACTCAGCTATAAAGAAGGATAATCTCAAGATTCTGAAAGTGAAAGGGGAGGAAATGGCTAAAAAGGGAAGGAAGAACTGGGATGGGGGAAAGTAGAAAACAAAGAAAACAGATAATTATACTACTAATGTCTGAAGCCCAACAAAAGGAACCATTTGTGCTTTCACTGTTTGATCATTTTTTCATGAATGTATCTGATAATCTGAATAACTACTTTGAAGACAACAATACGCAACATATTTACCATTGTTAATCCCTATTATTCTGTTTTGAAATTCTGTATCGTCTTCTCCTCCTCCTCCTTCTTCTTCTCTTCCTCCTCCTCCTTTTCATTTTAAAACAAAAATTGCTATTTATACAACTTAGTACCAATCCTAATTAATTTCAGTTTAAGTAAGAAAAGCATGTGAATAACTTTTCCTTAAGGGCAGATAGATTTCACTGTCAATCTGCCAGAGGAAAAGAAAGTGAAACGTAATATTGAAAATGCTGTTTAATGTATTAGACAAACAAAGAACACCAGAGGCTGACCCATTACAGGGCTATGCTTTTATAACCTGCTAAGAAATGCTGCTATCCTGGGCTAAAGGACATTGCTTAGCAGTTCTTTTTGAGACTGTAGGTTTTAAGATCATTCTCTGCATGTGGCCTTCAGTTTCTAAAAATAAACAAAATCGGAACACTTCTCCTTGGAGGAACAAAAACCACAAGGGTTTGAAGCAGAAATTCATTGTCCAACAAAGGAAAGAGGAAAATCTAGCTTCCTGCCATTAAAAGAATTACTTTACAAGACTGTAAGGCAATAATCTAAGAGTTTGTATTTGAAATGAGTGAACAACCAACCAACTCTGCATCACGGAAGAGAAACTTTTAAAAGAGAATTTAAAAAGACAGAAGATTTCACTTTTATGAGATTCACAATGCATTCATTTATGGATTCATTCTATTAAGTATGTTTTAAGCATCTACTGTGTATAAATTAGAGTACCAGGGACCATGCTGGAGATATGACTTGACTTGTAGTCCACAATGATCAATCAACACAGTAGCCTCTATGCTGTGAATATTGTCAACTGGTTGATTCTTTTTTTTTTTTTTTTGTCTTTTTCAGACAGGGTCTCACAATGCATTTCAGAGTGGCCTTGAGCTCACTCTGTGGCCCAGGTTGGTCTCGAACTCACAGTGATCCTCCTGCCTCAGCCTCCTGAGTGCTGGGATTACAGACATGCACCACAACACCCAGCAGTTGATTCATTTTTATTTCATCGTTCTTCTAGTATGTTTGTCCCTGCTGCATACCTTAGAAAGCTGAAATTTTTATTTCCTAAATTAGATTCCTCTAATTTAGTATACCCGTGTGAGATTTGGGAGGAAAAAATGGAGACCATTTCCATGACTTTTGCCTTATTCCAGACCCTTTGCAGTGTTCTGCTGGTAATGTTACTTGCTTATCCCCTGGCTTTCTTCATCCTGAGAGGCGTTGCCATGGAGAGGAAGCTGATTGCCTTGTTCAGCTTCTCGGTTCTCACTTCCCAATTTCTCCACGACAGCTCTGACTGTATTTTTGAACCCACTTGTTCAGGTTTTTCTCTCAGAGCAACAGTTTCCAAGAAGGTTCTCAAATATGGTCCTAGGATCATGTTCTGCTGGGGTTTTTATTAACAACTAATTCCCTACGTTAAACCCTTTTCTGCTTAAAATACGGTAAGTCATTTCTGTTTCCTGCATTGAATCATTCTTAAAATACCCTTCAGTGTTAGTTATGGATAATAATATTAGAACTCTTACACAAGCAATATTTGGGACTATTTTCATTAGAGGTGATCCCTGTATATTGTTTCTATTTTCCTGTACCAATATAGCAATAAAAATAAATTTTTTTTTATACCAGGGATCAAACTCATGACCTTATGCTTGCCAGGCAGGCACCTGTGCCACTGAGCTAAATCCCCGGCCCTTCAGTTCTATTTTCTCACCAAATATTGCAGGGATAATTAGGATACACACATATGACATGGTCACTGGAACTGGCAATGTGTGGCAGAGGTTAAGGCGTAGGCTCCCAGTCAGACAACCCGAGGCTCCCCGAAAGAATGTGAGCTTCCTGAAACATGAAACTAGTTTTACCATGGTTTTCCTAGGTCTCCCAAAAGTACCTGGCACAGAACAAATCCTTAAAACAAATTTCTTTTAAATGAATTAGTTCGAATCCCTCTTCTTACCCTTAGCAGTTGAATTATGTAGTTTCCTTGAGAAAGCTAGACTTCATGACCAATATACTACTGGAACTTCTGTGGGTCCAGGTGAGTTACGCAGGGTTATTATGGTTGTTGTAGGTCCTACCATTGGGAGTGAAATGAAGATTGTGCCCAAGTCTGGCCCTCCCTCGCCTGGACTCTGGGATAGGACAGGGAATAAGGCAATGACTGGGATCCTCATGGAGAAAGCAAGTGGGGCCAGATCTGGAGCACACATTTTCTGTAAACACTCATTACAGTTCTGCTGGCCAAGGAGCCTAAAAAACCACAACACTTTCATCGCCCGGTGAGCAGAGTGTTTGTGTATCTGCTGATGATCACCCCTCTGTCACTGGCCAGCCACATTCTATACCAAAGAGAGAAAATATTTCCCATCAGCTAAAATAGCTTCACCAGCATAATGTGAAGCAAAGGTTTGGGGGATGATTAGTAAGTGGATCCTGTGTCAGCCACGTGACTTGAGCAAGTTTTCAGAGTTCCCCTAAGCTTTAGTTTCCTGATGGGGCAGGTGGGGAAAGTAATAGTGAACAGGTAGTTGTGGAGATTGAAGTTGTTTATGCAAAACACAAATCCCCCTGGTCTCCTCCAGCTTAAAAATAAGCCCAGTGCTCCCTGCTCCTCTCTGAGGATCCCTAATCATTCCTTCAACCTGGTTTCTACGCTTTGTGTATTCCGGCACTCATGTGAGACTCTTGTGCATTATTCACTGAGCACCTACTCCAGCAAAACAGCAGGGCTGTGGAACACATGAAGATAAATAATCAGCATTTATTTGTAATAGTTGGTGCATACCATGAAATTGTTTTTGGAAGTCAATAGTGAACTAATGATTCTAACAGCATAAGGTTGAACTTAGCTACTCTTGGAGTACCAGGAGTCCTGCTATGCAGTGACCACACCTAAGTAGTTTAGGAAGTTCCACGGCAGTGAAGTATGGGTAAAGAGAAGGAAAGACTCCCCCTAAGGTGGAAGTTGTGGGAAGAGTGTGTGCAATAGGTGGGGTTTCCCTGGGTTGAAAGCTGTCAGGAAAGAGGCTTGCTGGTCTTAGGAGGTAGAAATCAGAAGATAACATTGCCCTCCATCCTGGCCCAGGGAACCGGGGCCCACCACACAGAGAAGAACGGCTGTCAAGGGTGAACTCAGTGTGTGGGTCTCGGAGAATAATACCATTTCAGCTGAGTTTAGAAGGATAAACCTGTTTCAACAGAGGCCGATTTTTCTACAAGGGAGTTTGGAGAGTGTGTGCCTGTGGTGAACAGGCTACTGATGGCTCATTATTCCTTAGCATCTGACTTCGGACATAAATTTGATGATGATGAGCAATCAGGTGATAAAACTCACCTCAGATTTGGTAACTATCATCTGTAAACTACAGGAATTCTTTTTAAAATTCTGGCAAAATAGATACATAAGGTTTATTATTGTAGCCGTTTTTATAGCTCAGAGGCATTAAAGGTATTAATTGTTGTACAACCATCACTACTGTTGCAGATAGCGAAGTCAGGGAGAGCCTGACAGGAGGTTTGAAGGAGACTGGGCCCAAGGCAGAGTCAGAACAGAGGAGGCAAACCAGGCCGGTGGGGAGGGCTGGGTTGATATTGAGATCATGGCTAGGATTGCGAGCCTTCCCAGGGTCAATGGATAGCTCAAAGCTGTACTGTAGCTAGCATGGCTTGACCCTATGAGACCAAACAATATAGCAAACACACAGAAACAATGAAACAAACATGCAGCTAGATTAGAATACTCTGACCCTCACTCCTACCCCTTCCAGAAATGCCTTTGTTCTTTTCCTTGCTCTGTACCCTTGCTACATACCTGATTTTCCTATTAGATCAGTATTAGCTAAGAGGCTGTACTTGTAATGCTATAGGTTTATCACAATTTACCCAAGGTAACCTGTGATGTAATTTTGCTATATAGAAACCCCCTACATAAAGAACCTCCCTGTCAGGACCTCTCTGGCCTCTCAGGTGCTTTCTCTTTCTCTCTCTCTCTCTCGCTGTAATTTTTATTTTAAAGACAATAAAACCAAGTAAAATAAAACAGAATAAAGCCAATCAAAACAAAACAGTGTCATACAGGACTTCAAAACAAGATAATAGAAAATCAACAGTGGCTACCACAGTGCCTCTTGTCATCTTTAAAATAGCTGCCCATACCTTCTGACACAGTAAAAGTCAAAACAGAACAGAACGGAACCAATAAAAACAAAACAATGAATGCAGTAAAGAACTTCAAAACAAGACAATAGTAAATCCAAAGTGGTTACTGTAATATAACTTGTTATCTTTGAAATAGCTGCCCATGCCACTGGGTATAATAAAATCAAACAAGACAAAACAGAACAAAACCCAACCCAACAAAACAATGAAAATGATATAGGATTTCAAAACAAGGCAATAGGGAGTTAACAATGGCTACTGCTTTCAGAAGGAGATCCCCCATAGATGCTACATTGCTTATTGTTATCCAATGAATAGATGATCAGACTACCGACTTTAGGCAAGTCAATGAAACACTAAACACTACAAGCATTAAGCTGTACTTCATCTCAATAGCTACCATTGCAGCCTGTGTTTCTGCAGGTCAGCGGGTTGCTTACTGGAGTGTGGCGGGTACCCTAGGCCCTTCTTGTCCCCCAGCCCATGCATTGGAAGGCGTTAGCATCTGGTTCTCACCCCAGTGGCCTGCACGTGGCACCGACTTGCAGGGAGGGCTTCACAGGTGCTTTCTCTTAAGAAAACTTTCCTACTCTTCACCTCCGTTGTCCTCAAGTCCTTTCTCCAGTGACATGAGACATGAACTCTGCACATCTAGTGGTTTGAGAGTTACTTTCCTATAGCACTATCACGCACCTCCAAAACTTTCCTCGTCATTCCACACTGACACTCTGTATCCATTAAATAATAGTTCCCCATTTCCCCCTTTCCAGTCCCTGGTAACCACCATTTTACTACCTCAAATAAGTGGAACCATATGGTATTTGCTCCTTTGTGACTGGATTATTTTACTTAGCCTAATGTTTTTAAGGTCCATCCATGTCACGGCACATAGTTTTTCTGTTACAGGGTCAAATGATATTCATAAATCTAAATCATTTATTTTGTGTATTCACTCATCTGTCTGTGGGCGTTTGTGCTGTATGCATACCCTTTGACTGGAGCTAGTTTAAAACTGATTAGGGGCAGCAAAGGTCATCGTAGGCTAATGCTAAGAGCTAGACACTGGCCAGCCCAAATGGGAAGGATGAAGTTTAGGCACATGGCATCATCTTGATGCTATGGGAAACTGGGGTGGAAATGTTCAGGTACCCTTTTTTTCCAAGCTAAGATGGAGACAAGCAAAATGCTGAGCCTCTGGGTACCAACATATATTCTGATGATCTTAGGGATGGGGTAAGGGACAAACTGAACTTGGAAACAATGACCCACCAACCTTACTATGACCCATCAACCAGAGCAAACTACAGCATCCTGGCTTTTTTTTTCTTTCCTTTTCATAGACTCTTTGGACAAAAGTTTTATTTCCCGAAAGTCCTCTTAAAATTATTTCTGGAAAAATAAGGTCTCAAGGGCAATGGATTGTGTTAGAAGTAGTGACTCACTAACTGCTCCTCTTTGTCTCATAACTGTGGCATCTTTTTCCTGGTGGCATCCAACAGTCCTAGGAAAGGATAGCCAGCACAACCACTCTCTAGAAGAGCGCAAAGTAGGACAGAGTTGCCTTTCCTATTCCTAACACTTCTTAAGTTTTAAAATTGTGGGTAAAATCCTCTCACTCCTTCCTCCAGAGAGGAGAGAGTAAGAGCTTTCATTTTGTTTTGCAAAAATGTGTGGCATGACATGTCTTCTAATTAACAGTTTCACTAACACGGTATCATAATGGTGGCTTTCAAGACCAAGCAATAATAGAGGAGTATAATACCTATTCCCTGTTAATATCGGTAATTATTGTGCACATTCTAATTACAATGCTTCTTACCTAGGTACTTTAGCTGGAAGAAACAATAACAACTTTGCTTCTGTTTTTAGGTTATTTACACAAATAGGGTGAAAGCCTGGTTGTACCTGGGCTTTGCCATTGATGTCATCTCTAGCAACTGCGCAGGGATGACTGTGGTAGGTTAGTTGACAACACAGTGTAATTGCAACCATAGCTAAGAATTTTTGTGCAAGATTTCAAATCTTGCCATCTTAAACTATCAGAGAAACACCCACTCACCCCCACCCTCCAGACTGGGAAGTAGGGTGATTTGTACCCTCTTGCTTAGCCTGCTTCTCTGGAGTGCAAGCAGGCAGAGGGTGGATAACAGCTCACAGACATGAAAGGAAACTCACAATAATCCATATGCATCTAATTAAAGCTAATTCCCTAAACTCATTGGCTAAGTTTTCAAAAACAATGCAGTATAAACAATGTTATTTTTAAAATGTCTTTTTTGAATTTTAATGTTTGTTTTGTTTCAACTACACAATTTGTCCAAAAAAGTCTAATCAAAACTGGCATCGTTCACACTCCCCAATGTTTCTGTACCTTGAGTACGGTTCTGGAGGGTAGGACTGATTAATTATAAGTAGTGATAAAATACTGAGAGTCATTGTTTTGTTTTATTGCCTTAAAAAAACAGACATGGTGGGAAGGAAATAGAAGAAGTCAGAAGAATAGAAGTGTAGTGTTGGCTTTCCTGTTTTTGAGTCAAGCAAAACATCTGGGCAATTCCAAACTGCAGCTTCTTCATTTTAAAATATAGATGATTGCTTTCTTGGTGGTATAGTTTAGAAATTCTGAAACAATTTTTCTGTGTATTCCAGGCATGAGAAAATAGGTAAGCATATCGAGGATAATGGGAGCCACATTCTTTGTTGTAAGAAAAGAGATTTGTAAATATAGAAAAGAAGAAACAGCAATGCACCTTGCAATGTTGGATTGTATGTAGGTATCAGAATAAACTCATTATTTTTAGGATAGGGAGAAAAAAAGAGAAGAGGAAGAAAAGGAGGAGAAGGTGAGGAAGGAAGGCTGGCAAAATGGAATCTAGGGAAGACACAGGAAGACAGTAAAATGTGTGTAGAATAATGTCACGTGCCAGAGTGACCAAATAAGTTCAAGTCCCCAGGAAGCTGCTGAAATCTCAGGAGGAGACTGGATTATGTGAAATGGGTAGCTTGAGTTAGTTGCATCTGAACCTTAAATAACAAAATTTCAATCTTATTCAAATCTGGATTAAATATCGGGAGTCCAAATTGAAGCATTCTGATGACATCGTTTCCTTTAGATTCTCCAAATCTGATGGGACTGACACCTTTTGATCTCCATGTGTTTGATGTTCGACATCATGAAGTACAAGGTCAGGCAAAAGAACGAAAGGATTAGATTGTACTGCTTTCTGTAGTTTGAATCTGGAACCTAGTGGAGTTAACTTGACTCTTAATTTTCATCAAGTCAACTCCCCAAGCGATTTTAAGATTCAGTGATGGTGTCTCATTAATCTTGGGTACAATCTAGTCTTTTCCACTGCCTACATAGGCCCGGGCAACTTGGCTCCAGCCTTGTCACCACTCACTCCCAACCCTATATTCCTGTCACTCCAGCCCCATGGACCTTTAGGTCCATCCACAGCAGTCACTCTTTCTCTTGTCCAAGCTTTTGCTTGTGCTGCTGCCTCCTCTAGGGGTGTTCTTTCCTACCCAATTTGTTACCCTAACTCTTACTTAAACATTACCGGTTTAAAAGTCATTTCCTAAGAGATGTCCTCTGTACTTCTAGTCTTTGTTCTTTTCTTTTATATTATTTAATAAAACTGACATTTAAATATTTGTTTGCATTATTATTTCACTTCTGATTCCACGCAAGGTTGTTTAAGCTCATGGGGTCAGTGCCTTACCTTAGGAGGGTCACAGTGTGCATTTGTGGAGGGAATAAAGGAAGGGAGGGTAAGGGGAGAGATAAATAGTTCATTGGTAATAGAATTGTACACCATGTGACTTCTTTTGAAAATTTTTGAGAAATGTCATGCTTTCTCAAACATTCATTGTATTTCCTCACTTTAAAATTGTTTTATCTTCAAATTATTGCAAATGGAAAAACTTAAAATTAGTATTTCATCTGTAATTTTAATTTATTAATTGATTCCTTATAATCATTTCCTTCAGTTTTGCATGCATAGAAAGTGTGATGCTCTTAAATGTTTCACAATTAGTTCTACCATGTGGGTTCTAACATGTACATTAGCTGATGCTTTTAAGTGCATTAATCTTTAAGATGAGTTAATTTTTAGAAGTGAGAGAAGGAAAACCCTGGAAGAATCCACTCATTTATCAGTGAAAGGATCAATTGTTTTGCTTACTTAGATATTAGTTTTCCTATGTTGGGAGAATATTTCATCAACTTTTTATGTCATTCAAAATATTATGATAATAAACATGCCATCAAAATCTTATCTGTACTTTTAACATGTTCCCTCATATTCTCTTGTCAAGACAAACAACAAAGCAAAAACAATCAACGATAATTTGTAGCATTTGTCAGTATCTAAACCCTCCAATCTTGACAAATTTCAGACTGGGAATCAACAGGTAAGTTGGGGTTGGGGAGACACACACAGCATTGTGCCAGGCGACAGCAGAGCACATCTACACTGATACAGTACCCAGGGACGACTTGAAGAGCATAAATAATGTAGTAAAATAGTTAGGAAGTGATGAAGTTAGAGTGCTTGTGTTTGTAACATAATTGGTTTCATTTGCTACTTAACAGCTGTGCTTAGCAACTGACTTGTAAAGTTCCTGTTTTAACATCTGCTCCCCCGCACTGAGACAGGTCAGCTCCAGCATGCTGCCGTGTATATAGGCACACATGCACACACACACACACAGTGTGTATGCGATTTTACTGTATTTACAACTGTATTCTAATTTCATTGTATACTTCCATTCATTAAATTTAACTGTCCTTTTTAATTTTTATTAGATAGGGCCTCACTCTGTTGCTGAGTCTGGCCTCAAACTCCTGGACTCCAAGGTCCTTTTATCTTTGCCTCCCAAGTAGCTGGGACCCCAGGCGTGTGTCGCCAAGCCTACCTAGCTCTTAGGCCATTTATCGTGATACTAGAAGTATATTTAAATATGTTTCTTTTGATGGAAATTTAGTTTATTTGAAGTTTTAAATTACATAGTCTATATATATGAAGATTATAAACCACAGAAGTGTACTTTTTGTAGCTATGGAAGCTGGTCAATCCAAGATAAAGGGATCAGTGGGTTCATTTGTCAGTATCTAAACCCTCCAATCTTGACAAATTTCAGACTGGGAACCATCAGGTAAGTTGGAGTCGGGGAGACACACACAGCATTGTGCCAGGCGAGAGTAGAGCACATTGGAACTGCTTCCTGCTTCAAAGATGGCAATTTCTCACTGTGGCTTCATGTGGTTGAGAGGGGGAGTACCCTTTCTAAAGCTCCTTTTATAATGCTGTAATCCCAAGGGCTGGAGATTTAGCTCAGCAGCACAAGTGCCTTCCTGGCATGCGTGAGGTCGTGAGTTCAATCCCCGGTACAAAAAACCAAACCAAACAAAAAGGAATGACAAATGTAGCAAAATCATCCATAATGCTACCATGCTAAAATATAATGCTCTAGTCCCATTCATGAAGCCTCTGCCCCCAGGACATAGTCATCTCCCAAAGGCCCCTCTCTTGAGGCAATCACATTGGAGAAGGTAAGATTTCAACATAATATTTGTGGAAGACACAGGTAGTCCATTGCAGGTGATTAGTTCTGTAGTCCAGTTGAAGAACGAGACTGATTTACATGTGTGGTAGTAGTAGTATGGAGGTGGAAAGAAGTGGGCAGATCTGAATGTGTTTTAGAAGCGAGCTGATAGCACTGTACTTGTGAACTGAACATGTAGGGATGAAAGAAGGATCCAAATCAAGACTGCTGAGTGGATAGTTACTCATGCACAGAGCTTGTGATATCTGAGTAGCAATTGTTATTATTTATTCATTTATTTTTATTTAGAAATCAGGAGCGTCATTTTGGGCAGCTTGCATTTGAGATCAAAGTGCAGATGATGAGTAGACATTTACCAACACAGGTATGAAACTTGGAGGCAAGCTTAGGCTTGGGGAATCATTTTAGTAGTCTTTAGAGCATGGATGTTATTCGACATTGGATTGCATGGCTTTTTTGGCTTCGCAGACAAAGGAGAGGAAAGAGGAGAAGGAACCAGCAAGGAGACTGAAAGAGGGCAGCAGTGAGGTCCTGGGAAAGCAGGAGGGGAGTGGGGGCCAAGAGTCCCATGAGCCAAGGGTTGGTAAAAGGTGCCCCAGGCTGTTCATGAATCAAAGAATGTGAAGCACACACACCTAATTAGCTTTGGCAATTTGGAACTTGGTGAGTTTGACAGAACCGTTTCCAGGGCAAAAAGGCGGGACAATCCTCAGCAAAGGAGGTGTGAGGAGCACAAACATAAACTACCTTTCTGACAAGGTCTTCCATGTGTGAAGGTGCGGGAGAGACATTAGTTTCTTCTTAATACCCATCTTCCTCTTCTGCTTGAAAGCAGAGCCTCATAACTGACCTAGCCTTTCCTGTCTGAAATAATGACTCCATTTTCCAGTCTCCCTTACAATAAAAAGTGCCCATTTGACAAAGAGCTCAACTTAGTTTCTACGCAGGCTTCTAAAAAAGGAAACAGCCAAGTGTGCAGGTGTATATGTATAATTGCAGTACTCTGGGAGGCTGAGGCAAGAGGATTATAAATTTAAATCCTGCCTGAGAAATTAAACACCTTAGTGAGACCTCATTTTAAGAATATAAATAAAGAAATAAAAAGGGCTGGAGATGTAGCTCAGTGTGAAGGCCCTTGGTTCAATCTCCAGGGGGGAGAGAGAGAGGGAGAAAGAGAGAGAGAGAGAGAGAGAGAGAGAGAGCACTTTTGCCCTGCCCTCTTTTTTTCTATTCCTTGGAATGTGGGATATGATTACTGGCACCTCTTGAGCAGCCATCCTGGGTCACGAGGTAGTTTATAGCATAGCACTAGTATTAGCCATCTTTCTATCATTAGACCAAAGTAACTGAATCAATTTAAAAGGAAAAAGGTTTAGTTTGGCTCATAGTGCCAGAGGTTTCAGTCCATGGTTGCTTGGCCCTGTCGCTTTGGGCCTGTGGTGGCATAGTACGTCATAGTGAGAGTGCATGGCGCAGGGAGCCTGTTTACTTCTTGGCATCTGGAAGACAGAGAAGGACACAGGAAGTAGACAGAGGTCTAATATCCCCTTTGAAGACATCGCAGTGACCCGGCTTCCTCCTGCAACGCCTCATCCCTTAAAGTTTCCACCATGTGCTAGTAGAGCCCTAGGATGGCAACCAGGCCTTTGACACGTGGCACTTGGAGGAGAAGTAAGATCCAGACTAGAGAAAATAGCTGAATTAAATGAAGCAGGGGCAGGCGTTGGGGGGATGAGACCAAAACTAGAAGAATCCTTGTTTCTTTTTTTTTTTTTTATTTAAGCGAAGAAAGAAAAAAAAAAGACATATATAACAAAGACGACAAGCAAAAGAGGCAAACAAACGACTAGAGTAAATACACAACAGTAACACTGCAGGTTTACAAAACCGGATGATAGAAGCTTGACAATGGTTGCAATATTGCGTATCGTTATCTTTAAAATGGTTACTTACATTAACAGATATAGACATGCAAAATTGATCCAATCATATGAGTATTAATTGTTCTTTCTCAATAATGAATACATTCAGCAGTGAGAATCCTTGTTTCTAATGGCTCAATGTATTGTTTATTTTTGGAGTGCTTTAATTTGAGAAAACAAATGCTTACATGCTTCCATCACTATTTTCCCCCTGTTGTATTAATCAGATCTATTTCTAATTGATGCAAATCACATGTAGAGATATGGGATGTGGGCCAGGCACAGGTATGAAGTCAATGTTTCATTAGTTTGCTTTTTAACATTCAATGATTCCTGGAGTGGAAACTAAAGATGACATGATCTTTTCTTTGGAAAAAAATTCTGCAGTTGTTCAACAAACCTGCTATAAAATGCCATTTGAGTCTTTGCTTCTAAATTTAAATTTAATGTCTTAGGCAAGATTCTTTTTTACAAGGAATGGAAGCCAACTGGTTTATTGAAGCAGAAAATGCATTGATTCAGGGCAGTTAGTGCCTCACTAATGGTGACAGCTGGAAAGTCAGGTTTAAGCAGTAGGCCAGGGTGAGGGAGGGAGCACGCAGAACCACAGATGCAATTATGGCCCAGGACCAGACGGCCATGGGCCCCACTGATGTCACTGATGAGCTCTGGATGATCCCTCTGCCTGTGCCACACGCGGACGCGGCTGCTGCCACCCAGCAGATTCTCTGCTGCCCTCCTCGTCTGTGTCAGAAGTGCCTGGTGCTGAACCTGCAGTGCGGTGTCGGAATGCACCTTCTTCCCGGGCTCGTCCCGAGCTGTGGGGGAGCTGCCATCGTGTGGTCTTGGCAGAAGTGCCTGCCCCCAATGGCGTTCACAAGCCAGGTGGACCAAAATCATGATTAAAAATGCCAGGAAGGAGTTGGGGGTATAGCTCGGTGGTAGAGTTCTTGTCTATTTACCACTTACAGAGGATTTAATATGTACTTGGCATTGTATGGGATACACACATTTTCTTACTTAGTCCTCATGGCAACCCTTCAAGACATTGCCATTCTACAGATAAGAAAATCGAGGCTTAGAGAAGTCAAATAACTTGCCAAAGGTCATACAGCCAGCAAATGCTATAGCTAGGTTGTTAATTCAGGTTTAATGACAAAAATGGGTATAATTTAGCAAATATCCTCTACATGTAACCTGAGAAGAACTGAAACCTTATCCAGATTAATTTACTTCAGGATTATCCTAATTTATATATTAAAATGAGAGACTAGATGCTACCTAGATTTCTACAGTAGGTAAAGGTCCATATGATTTAGTGTTAGATGAAACATGATGATCAACAATAAATATAATCTCACAGTTTGTCCTTACCTGTTGAAACACTTGTAGTTCTGTGTTGATAAAATGTGAAAATTTCCACATAACTCAAGTTGAAAATATGCCTGTGAAAAGTGGGTTTGGTTGACGTTTTCTTTATTGCATGAGCATGCCAATCGAATTTATCCATTTACTTTATTAATAGATCAAACATATGTATAATCACATTTCTAGCTTAATTAGAATGCCAGCCAAACAGTCTGAAACAAAAGTAAAAATCTTTCATATTTACACAGAAGAAGCCTTTGACATAATCTAACACCTGTTTGTGATTAAAAAAAAAACCTTAAGGAAAATAGATGTAGAAGAAACTTATCTCAATTTGATAAAAGTTCTTTATCAAAACCTACTGCCAACATCATATTAAATGGGGAAAAGCTGAAAACTTTGTCTTTCAAATCAGGAATAAGATGAGGACATCCACTAACACCACTCCTGTTCAATATAGTACTTTAAGCATTGGCCAGAGCCATCAGGCAAAAGAAGTAAATAAAAAGGATATATAAAAGAGAAAGAAGTCAAATTGTCATTATTTTCAGATGACAGGATCCTTTACACAGCAGACTAAAAAAATGCACCAATAGACTCCTAAAGTTAATAACAAATTTCAACAATGTAGCAGGATACAAAATCAGCACTTAAAAATCAATAACATTCCTGCATACCAATCTTAAACTCACCAACAAAAGGAATTAAGAAAGCAATACCATTCAGAGTAGTTTCAAGAAAAATGAAATACTTAGGGGGTTAACCTAACCAAAGGAGTGAAAGACCTCTACACTGAAAACTGTAAAAGGAACTGAAGAGAATTTTATTCAGAAAATGGAAATACCTTCCCTGTTCTGATATAGGCAGAACCAATATTGTCAAAATGACCATATTTTCAAAACTAATATATAGGTTTAATGCAATCCAAATCAAAATACCAACAATATTACTTGCAGAACAAGGGAAAACATTTCTGAAATCCACATGGAATCAAAAGGGAACCAGAAATAAAAGCAATTCCGGGCAACAAGAGAGAAGCAGGAAGCATTATAATCCCAGATTTCAAATTATATTACAAAGTTATAGAGATAAAAGCAGCATGGTACTGAGACAAAAAGAGACATATGGATCAACAGAACAGAGTAAAGGGTGCAAAACAACCCCAGGCACATTCAGCTAGCTAATCCTTGATGAAGAGTTAAAAAGAATATGCTGGAGGATAAATAACATCACCTCTTTAACAAATAGTGCTGGTGGGGGAACTTTGGGCATAGTTGAAAAGTGGTAAGCAACAAGAATTCAGCCTGAGATTCAGAATCCAGGCACTGGAAAATAACTATTTGGAGGAGGGGAGAGAGAGACAGAGAAATAGAGAGGGAGCAAGAGCGATATCCAACTAGACTCCCAGGAACCAGGAAGGATTTGACAGAAAAATTAAAACCTACAGAGAGATTGGCGAGACAGAACACAGTGAGGAGGAGAAGGGATGAACCATCTGCACTTTTCCCTTGGTTCCCAGCTCTTGGCTCACACGAAAGGGAACCCAAATCTAGAGTAGAGACAAAGTAAGGTCTGGGGATTCCAGAGGGCTTCAGTGAGAGATGTGGCGGCACAACAGCCCGGCGGGACCTGTGAGCTGTAGGAAGAACACAGGACTCTGCTCCCACGTGAATCCTTCGAGAGGTAAAACCTGGAGAGTGACTCCAGTCCAGGCACCCGGCGTATTCCTGCAGAGTACTTAGTTGAATACCACCCAGGGAAGGGACTGATTGATTGTATTTGGGAGTCAGAGCAGGAGCAGGACAGTTTTGCCAGGGTTTTGTCAGGGCTCTCGGTGTTACTGTGTTCCTATAGTGGCTGAATGAGAGAAGCCGTGGGGAATAGCCATGGTCAGGGAGCCTCAGTTAGGCTAGAAAGGGACCCATTGTGCAGTTTGAGCTAAAGGACACAGAGGCTGGGCTCAGCCTGAACTGCTCTCGCTTCGAAAGTTGCAGTACTGGCGCCCTTACCCTAATTCTACTGCCTGCTGGTGCCCGCATCTAGCAGGGACCTAGGTCCGACTGCCTTCTCTCTCTACCAATGTGAGCAGGGGCAGGTCTTGACTTGGACAGTGCCCTCACACTGTAGATCCTGGAACAATACCACATGTTCAAAGTCACAGAGACATTTCTTTTTGTTTGTTAGTTTCACTTTTTTTGTGTGTGTGCACATATGCACTGCTTTAAGATTTTTTTTCCTTTTTTCTTTTTTATTCTTTCTTTTCCTCCTGTCTTCTTCACCAATTTATTGGGGTTTAGGAAATTTTCCATTGTCCCTCTTCCTTGGGTCTTATTACTTTTTATTTATTTTTTTCTGTATTTTTTGCTCTTCTTTTTATTTTTTCTCCCTTTAATTTTTTATCTCTGATTTTTACTTCCCATAAAGGTTCTTTTTATTCATCTTCTTTGTATTTTATCTTCTACTTATCACCAGCTTTTAATCTTACATTTACCTAATCCTTTGTACCACTTCTCTCTCCTCCTTTACGTATAATAGAGTTTAAGGCTTCATATTTTTCCTCTTGCATTTCCCCTTTCCCAGATCCTATATCTTTAATAGTATAACCATAACATTTGTTAGTCTTTTGATAGTTGGATAATTTTGTATAATTACTGATGAATTCTTTCTACCTTTAGTGGAAATACAATTGTCACATCTAGTACGTATATCCTGTAAGTTAATACCTGGGTCGTCTTAATGTTTACACCATAAGTGTGGATTTCTTCTCCGGGGTTAAGGGTGGTACATGATTGGTTCTTATGATATGCTAACACCTAATTTGTCCTGGACAATACTAGTGTACCTGGTTTGTTTGATATTCCCAACTGTTGCCATCTCTCTAAACCAACACTCAGAATGCATTTGCGGCATTAACAGTGCTAGAGTATATTCCCAGTGAACTCAGTTGTTGAGATAATTACACTGTGTCCTCCCCTCCCCAAATTAACCAAGGTGGTCAAGCCTTAGGGAGGCAAAGGACTGCAGGTTGTCATGCCCAAAGTACATCACCAAAAAGCAACAAAAGAGTTATAGATACTAACAACAAGGTCTTTAGACTATAAGAATCCACAAACCTCAGCACAAAAACAATCAAACAACCAAACAGAAAACAGTAGAAACAAGGCAACAAAATACCTCCCCAAGCCCCCAAATCCTCCAAAGCCAGTCCAGAGGGTACTGAGGGACACAGCAGCATAAGCCACACGCACGAGTTACTCTGAATCTTGGAGAGGCTGATTTGTTGCTGCTTACTGCTCCATCATCTTCCTGGCGCCATAAAAAAGTAATTTTAAAGAAATTTCAATCTCATAATGCATCTCCATTCTCAACTATAAGAATGTATTTCAAACATATTTCACTCTGGCCATTGATGAAGTTCCAGGGGGCTTTTCTCTAGGTCCTCGGTGTCCCAAACAAAGAATTAGACAAGACACACAGAAGAGGCAGTAAAGCTGTGTTTCATGGAAGGCAGAAAAGAAGTACACTCTGTGGGGCGAGAATGGGCTGGCTAAAAGGTGCACAGAAGCCGTGAGGATAAAGTGAAAGGGTCTCTAGTATCCAAAAGGCCCGGATTGACCTTCACTTCATACAAATACAGCATTAGGACAATGGCCCGATCAAAAACACACATACCCTCTCGTCAAATGGGAATGAAGGATCAGAAGCAATGTACTGGTTGTTCATATCCGTGTGATAATGAGGGATTGAGAATAGCATCTTATTATTGCTCCTGTGAATAGCACCAGATTCTAATGAAGGATTGACAGTATTGCTTTCTGATGCGTTCTGTACGTCTAGGAGTCGCAAGTCTGGGGATATTTCAGATCGAGTGTTCTTCCAAGTCTTCTCTTTTGAGGAAGCTTCTCACTCAACTTTCTAACCCTGGGTTTTATGATCTTTGACACATTCTGCCCAGTTGGTTGCTCAGTTTGCCCCATCCCTCTTTCATCTGATTCCTGTTCCCCAGCCCTACTTAGGAAGTACAAATTAAAAAATTTCTCCTTTCTCTCCAACATGTATGGATTTGTGTCTGACTGTTCTCACTTCCTTTTTCCCTGTCTCTCATTGCTCGTTTCTCCTTCTCATTGTCTTCACTGTCCATCATAAAAACCTAGAATAGGGAGAGGTGGGCAGAGAGGACATAGGGTCAGATTTGAGGAAAAGTTTGAATACTTACATTTAAAAAATATCACGCCTACCACATGCTCGTAACAAAGTTTTTCTTTTGCCTAAATTGCCATGTGTTGTCTCCTAGAGACAGCTGCAGAACTGAGGCAAGAACTGTGGCCTCTTGACTTAAAAATCTGTTGTTCTTTTTATATATCCTGCCTATGTCTATTGACAAAGAGTCGAGGATTAAGGACTACATTCTTTTAAAGCATTTTTGGACTTCTTTTTAGTCTGTGAACTGCATGAAAGTAAGCACTATGTCAGTCTTGTTCATTTCTATAGTATTTTTTTGTGCTTAGCACTTCACTGATAAGCGATTGATAATAAAATTTATTAGTTAGTGAAAAACTGAATGGAGTCTTCCATTCTTAGTCATTTAAAATAATGTTGTAAGGGCCAAGGGTGTAGCTCAGTGGTAAAATGCTTGCCTGGCATGTGTGATGCTCTGCACTTAGTCCCTAGAACTGTAAATAAATAAATTTTTTTGGTACTGGAGGATCAAACTCATGACCTCACTCTTGCCAGGCAGATGCTTGTGTCACTGAGCTATAACCCTAGCCCCAATAAATAATATTTTAAAAATACTATAATCTTATTTACATTTGTGGAGCATCTTGACAGAAAATTACCATAGCTAAATAGTAATTCTATAATTCTATATTATTATTATTATTATGCTTATGCTGCTTTCCAGGATAAAATATTAAATTTCTGATTTTTGTCATTGTAGTGTCTCCTTTTTCCACCCTTTGGTTTGCATCTCAAGGGAAACTTTCTCAATTAACTGTGATTTCTGTGGAAAGTTCTTTACTCCAAGAGGGCAATCAGTCTTATCTTCAAGTTAAGGCTGTTGTGTCATATGTGAACCCAAAAGGGAAGGAAGCTAATTTTGCTAATCAGAAACAGCTCCAGTTACAGTTTAGGCCTGAACCCTGTGGGGAGGAATATGGTCACGGGAGAGGACTGATGAAACAGTATTTCAAACTGTGTTGTCCACATGTGCCGCAGTGAATTTATATTCATGTTATGATGAACACAAACCACAGTCCACGTGGTTGAAAACCCGCTGAGTGTGTTGCATCGTAGTGAGATTGGGCTGTGGAAAACATTGACTTTCTGTTCTCTCAGTCCGACAGTGCTTGCGGGAAGGACTACTTAACTTTAATATCTCAGGTCTGACTCTCTGTGAGTCTGAGGCAGGAGGATCACAAGTTCCAGGTTAGCCTGGTCAAATTAGTGACTTGGTGAGACTCTGGCTCAAAATTTTAGAAAATAAATTTTAAGGAACTGGAGATATAGTGTAGAATGAAGGCCCTGGGTTCAGTCTCCAGTACTGGAAAAAAAAATGTCTAATCTGAACTCCTAAAGACCTGAATTTCTCCTCCAGGGGACTCAAGCTTCTCTCCCACACTATTTTAGAATCAGGAGGGGTTGGCAGGCTTGAATACGGAGACTGACAAGTCCCATAACCTGTTCTGCAAAGTGGAAACCCAGGAAAGCAGATGGCATAATTCTAGTCTGAGCTGGAAGACCTCAGAACCAGGGAGAGCTGATGATGTAAATACCAGTCTAAGTGCAGGAGACTGATGTCTCCGGTTCAAGCAGGCAGTAGAAAGCCAAAAAATTAAAAAGAAAGAAAGAAAGAAAGAAAGAAAGAAAGAAAGAAAGACTCTTTTTCCTTTTTCTCCCACTCTTTGCTCTATTAAGGCCTTAAAGGGATTGGACGGTATCCCCCTCCCTCGCAAATTGGGAAAGGTGATCTACCTTCCTTAGACTCCCATTCCAATACTAATGGGATTAGCGCTCCGGTAGAGGGGTCCCCAGTACCCATTCACACCTTCCACATGTGGGCAGACAGCCAGGGGGAGCCATTTACAAGAAGGTGGGCTTTTACCAGGTGCTGACTTTGTCACTGCTTTAATCTTGGCCTTCCTGAGGCAGGAGGCAAGGGTGTTGCAAACTGGCAGGGGATGTGGGCATGGCCTGTGGATCACAGATCCCAGCACACATGAGCAGAACACTTCCCGGAGCCCTGCATTTGGAACCAGTCAGAAAGTGCTTTCTTCAGCTCTTCTCCGCAAACCATGAGCAGGTTTTTGCGAGGGTGTCCCAGACCTGACATCAGCCTGAGGAGCAGGAGATACAAAAGGCAGCGGTCATCGCGCTCCCGGGCCGGTGTGCTCTCTCTCCCGTGGTGGTCCGCTCTCCCCCTGCAGAGTGTATTCCTTTTCCTACTTTTAGTTGGCCTGAACTCTGCAGAGCATGTTTGCTTTCTTTTCATACTTTTAGTAAATGTAAAACTTTGCTACCTTCTGCGCTTGTCTTGACTAATTCTTTGTTCTGGACAGAAAGAACCTAGAAACCACCTCCTCTTTAGAAGAAAACTTCAGAACCTCAGAAACTTGATAACAGTCCCAGTCTCAAGAATTCAAGAAACAAATTTTTGTTGTTTATAAGTTCCCCCCAAAATGGCTGGTTTTTTTTTTTTTTGTACCAGGAATCATACTCACAACCTTGCACCTGCCAGACAGGCGCTTAGGCTGCTGAGCTAAATCCCTGGCCCTGGTTTTTTTTTTTTTTTTAAATAGTAGCTCAAACAGACATGTAGTGCGAAGGTACACTCAGCGTGAGTGGGCTTGCACTGGTGAAGGGAAGACTGGGGTGAGCACTTCATGTGCAGAGGGTTTGAGGATTTAAAATGTGGCCCTGGGCCTAGGGCGCCTCCCATTGGGTCTTTCAGAGCATGACGGACACATGATTGATGGGGTGCTGAGTTTTGTCAGCCATATCTTCTGTGTCCGTCCTTTCCCATAGTTCATTGTTAAAATAGTGCGAATGAGAGGCAGTCCCTGTGTATGAACCTTCAGTGAGCTTCAAGTGAAGAGAAGTCATGGTAGGTCATGCTGGTATGTCTAGCATGCTTGTGTCCTTGTTTGGGATTTTGGAATTTTCCAGGGGTCTTTGTTAGCCAAGTAGTGGACTTTAAGACAAAGGTCAGAGAGGTTCATGGGAGTAGAGGGGAGGGGAGTGGTCCCATAGCTCCAATTGTGTTATCTATATTACAGAGATACACTAAGAAGTAACGTTTAATCTGGGTATCCCTTGGGTCCATCAATTTGACATAGACTAACCATCACAGATGAGTAAAATCTGAATATTTTTAGGTGGCGAAATTCATGATAAATTCATTGATAAGATACATGCAAACCACTGCTGAGCTGCTCTTCTCCTTCTCCGTGCATTTATGGCCAAGGCTTATCATGCCTCCTCACTGTTTTTTACATCGAGCCCCTCCTATTCACCCCACAGGATATTTCCTGGCTTCAGCTTATTACCTGGACTACTGGGACAGTCTTCTACCTGAACGTTCACCTCCTTTTGACGTAGTCAGAGACCACCACAGGGATGAAGGACAAATGCTCCTGGGTCCTTAACCTCACACTCATCAAAAGCATAGACTGTTTTTCTCCCATAGGCAATCAGGGAGTTTAAAAGTGGTTTTTGCTAAAAACCATAATCTTCACTTGGACCTGCAAGACAGGATACAAAATATAACTAAAAGTAGAATAAGGCTTGACTTTTATTTTTTGAGACTCTGGGTCAAATCCCTGTTAACTCTGCATATAGCCATGTTAGTCATACAGGGGCATCTGTCTGAAAGATGGAGAGACAAGGTTATTAGCTCTAAATTTACCTAGCCTATCTCATTACCCTTCAAAATAGAAGACACGAGGTATCTTAGTTCCTTTCCTCATTGTTGAGATAAAGTACCTGACACCCAAAGTTCGAGGAGTAAATGTTCATTTCGGTTTACAGTTTGTGGAGGTTTCACTCCACCCTTGAGTGGTGCCAAGGTAGGGTGTCATGGCAGAGGGGCACCACAGAGGGGAGACAGTCCATGGCAGGGCAGGGCAGGCCGAAGTCAGCAAAGTAGCGATGCAGCAAGCAATGGCAGCAGCCCTCTTTCTGGCTGTTATATTCTTAATCCCAGCATTGCACCATTAATCCTAGCATCACACCCTTAATCTTCATATTACACATCCTAGATCCAGCCACCTCTGGAAAGTACCACCTATGACTATATGAAACTTTGAGGGAACATCTTGATACAAGCCATAATGTCAGGATGGGAGGGGTGTTCAGCTACACCCAAATTTCCATTGCCCTAAATTTATGATCACCTTGAATTATAGTGACAGAGTTATGACATAGTAAGAATATAGAAGAATAGAGAAGAATCCTGGGCTCTTAGTCTGCTGCTCATTAAAAGCGTAATTTTTATTTTCTTCTGGACAGTCAGGGACTTAAAAGCCATTTTTGATAAAGATCATGACTTTTCATTTGGGCCTATAAATTTCCAATAGGTAACTAAAGGCAGAACAAAGTGTGACCTTTATTTTGTATCCTTTGTTGCTTCAAAACTTTGGGTTGAATCCCTTCTTAACACTACATGTAGAAATGTTAAACGTTTAGGGAGTGTCTGTGTAAAGGTTAACCAAACAAGATTGATTGTCTCTGAATTTCCGTGATCCCATCTGCCTATAAGACTGAGGACACCAAGACAAGGAAGCTGTGATCATCTAGAGCCCAGGAAAAGCAGAACTTCGCCTGATTAAAACCATGAGGGACAGAGACAATCATTGCATGAAAACAGAGCTGCCTGTCAAGCCATGAGGATTCCAGAGCTGGAAAACCAGAGGTGAGATACTGACCAACTAGCCTCTGGCCTCTCTCAGCTAATCCTTAGAAACCGGCCTCCTGCTTTAATGGTTCCACCATTATCCTCCCAGCGTCACATCACGTTTCCTCTGCCGCTGTTTCTTTCTCTCTTTTGTTAGGGGCCAGCCTGAATCTTTGTCAGTTCCTCAAGCTAAAGTCCCTTCCTTTTTCTCTTGTTTTCAATTAAAATTTTTCCCTGAAGATTTTTATTTAGTTTTAGTTCCCATTTCTACTAACGTGAGAACCCACGTCAGCCAGTGAAACTTTCTCACATTCCTTCTGTATAAGCTATCCTAATGGCAATGACCAAAATAGTGTGTTTGTGCAGAGCAGTCACAATAAGGAAATGTCATTTGAGTTATAGCCTATCATGTCCAGATACCAAATATTCCAACGGAATTGTATATTCCAATTATGCCCAAATATTGTATATTCATATGTAAATACACATTAAAGCTGAAAGGGATACACTAGAACAGTAGTTATCAATTTTGCCAACACATTATAATCAATGATAGAACTATTAATAAACCTAAATGCAGAAGCCTTCCCTCCTTTAATTCCCAATCAGACCAACCTCCTGAACCACCACCCCTGTTCATGCCTATTGCCTTAATTCTGACATTTATTTTTTATTATTTTTATTTTTATTTATTTATTTATTTATTTTTGCAGCACCGGGGATCAAACTCAGAACCTCGTACCTGCCAGGCAGGCACTTAAGCCACTGAGCCAATCTCCGTGCCCTAGATTTTTGAGGCAGGGTCGCACTATGTAGCTCAGGCTGGCCTTGTGCTCCCACTGTAGCTCAAGCCGGCCTTGAACTCACAATGCTCCTCCTACCTCAGCCTCCCAAGTGCTGGGATTAAAGGCATGTGCCACCATGCCTGGCTCTGACATTTATTTTGTCCCTCTTGCAACCTATCAAATTGCTGACTTTCTCAAGTACCCATAAACACTTATGATGCTTTTCATGCACTTAAAATTTTTTTCACTCTGAGCTATATCCCCTGACCTCTTTATTTTTTATTTTGAGACAGAGTCTTGCTAAATTGCTAAATTCCCCAGGCTGGGTTTGAATTTCTATCCTCTTGCCTCAGGCTTCCAAAGTACTGGGACCACCGAAGTACACTACCGTGCCCAGCTTCTACCCAATTTGTTTTTAAAGAGTCATCTCCCTTTTTCTAGGAAGAATGTTCAGTGCATTCCAGGTAAAACTGCCCACTCCTTCTTGCCCATTTCAATCTGTATGTTCTTGTATCATAGCAACTGTGCATCTTTTAACATGTGTTCTTCTGTTCCCCACATTAACAATGACTTTAGAAAGAAAGCCATTTTCTTCATGCCGTTTCATAAAGATAATTTCAAAGATCTTAAAATCTTGCATGCACAGTTACTATTAGTGAGAAACATCACACTTAAATTGGAATAAAAGCTGATTTTTTCTTTATTTGCTTATATACTATCTTATTTGTCAGTCCCATTGAATACTAGTATAGGTAATAAGTTCCTGTTTCCCTGTTACAGGCACATTTGTAATAAAACATCCATGAGAACTCAGTTGGGAATTTTGAGAAATGCATCCTTTTCATTTAATTACTTTAAAAATTCCCCTTAGAATCACTGCAAATATAGCATGAGAAAGTTTCTGTCAAAGTAGAATTAATCCCAAATGCCAACCTCTTTTATTTTGCTGGAGAGTTTCGCACCAGTGTAAACTAGAGAGGTGGTAGCTGCTGCTCTTACACAAATGGTAGAATCCCTCGGCAGAGGGGACCCGCTCGTGCTGTGGCCTCTGGAGTTTGTGGGAGAAGTACCTTCTGAGCTCACGTTTGCAATTCTGGGCAAGATTTGCAAAACGGCTTCTTAGCAAGGAGTTTATATTTCCATGCTCAGATTAGATCAGTACAGATATGAATTCCTCCAAACCTTGTTTCCATGTCAGATCATCACACGCTGGCAACAAGGATCTATCCATCTTGATCATTTATTTTATTATAACCTGTAGTTTTGAAAAATTTGACCTTAGACTGTATATTGTTTCTCCTATTTCTTCTTGAATTTCAAGTCATTAATCATAGTCTAGAGAAAATTAAGTTCTCACTGCATTTTCTTATGTATCCTAAAGAATGTAGGTCCCTCAAAAAATTGAACTCTAGAGGAAACACTTTTAATGGGTTTATTTCCCAAATAAACATTTTGATGAATCCTTCTTCATGTTCCTCTTATCATTACTAGTGAAGTTGTAATGATAAATCTCAGTTATGTAAGGATTACTCCTTTCTCTGTGCTACTTGAAAAGTACGGCCAGAAGACCATCTGGGTCCGAGTCAAATGTGGATTTGTTCCCTTAATGAGGGATTTGCACTTTAATGAGCACTTCAGGAGATTTTTGTGAACAATAGTTTGAGAACTACAGTTTTAAGTCACTTTGAAAATTACACACTCCCAATAAAATGGCTCTTGCATTTCCTTTTTCTAGTCTGATGGGTATAACTGTAGCTTCTATTGGCATTTTTATTTCTTTTTACAAATTGGGTTGGCCTGATTTGTCTTTCAAGGTCTGCTATCAATAGCCAAAGAATTGAGTTCTCTGAGTCCACAGACAGAAGCCAATCATATAAATCTCATAATTGGCTGGCTGCTTTTCTTTTTCTCCTCCTTCTCCTCCTCCTTCTCCTCCTCCTCCTCCTCCTCTTCTTCTTCTCCTTCTCCTTCTCCTCCT
>RJWM01004336.1:0-71471 GCA_004363535.1 Dasyprocta punctata | reverse complement strand
TCTGAGAAACAGCAAGAATTCTTTTTTGAGAAAACGTTCAGATGAGCCTCTGCCTAGGGTTTTGTTTCTGTTTTTAATTTTTTTGGTGGTACTGGAGATTGAACCCAGGGCCTTTACACTGAGCTAAATCCCTGACAATTAAAAAAATTTTTTTTAAATTTTTGAGATAGGATCTTACCATGTCATTAAGCTGCACAAGCTGGGCTTGAATTTGAGATCCTCCCGCCTCAGCCTCTGACAGTGCTGGACTAATAGATGTGCAACACCATACTCTGCTTGCTTAGGGTCTGAATATCTGATCAGTCCCTACCTAGATTCTGTTAGATGACTTTTGGATAATCATTGTAAATGTCACAAGAATAATGATAATTATTCAGTATAAAATGATCTGAGTTGTTATTCTTATTTTCATAAGTTTATCAAATGACCTTCCTTAACTTCAAACGTGGATTCATTATATACTTATCAAAACTTTCACTTACCAGTATTATCTAGTAATTAGTAAGCACTGCCAAAAGTCTGGGGAGTTTAGATGACCACACTTTTATATTTTTCTCTTTCTTTCTTAAAAGAAAATAGCCAGGAGTTTTATATTCTCATATGAAAAGACTCTTCATAGTCTTAAAATTACATTTATGACAGGAAGAGAAACCAGAGTACAGTTACCTTGCAAAAGGGTAGTCAATAAAGATTTTAACATTTCCTGCCAAATTTCTAGCCTGTGATCATTTTCAAACATTGTAGAAAATGACACGTATTCCATCTACCAGGTGTGATTAAAACATAAGACAAGTCACACATGAAAACGGTTCTCATTACTCTACAGTCACACCTCGTACATAACCTCAGGCAGTCAGTCATGGAATATAATCTTTAAGACCCTCACCGATAGCCCACCTACCTCTAATCCACTTCCCCTCTGGCCACCCCAAGGTGAGAGAAAGGAGATTGCCAGCCACAGACGTCCGGTGTGGCGTAGAGGGGAGCCATCAAACACGCTCGGGTGGATGCCAGCAGCGAGCTGCCACCGCTAAAAACTCGGCACTTCTGTGGTCTTGAAATTATTTCTGGCTGTTTCATGCAGGGCAGCTCTTGGCGGAATCCTGCAGTGAGCCGAGTCTGGTTTCTGGACCTCCTCCTCTCATGGTTTCCAGAGCTGGGCCGGCGCTTCCGATGGGCAGCACTTGGGGGGCAGCTCTCACCCACACTCCCCTGGACAGCACGCAGCCATGGTGTCCTACCTGGTCATTTTGCTCACTTCAGTTCCCAAGAGTGTAGTTTTATAAGGAACTCAGTTTTTCAGTGTAGCTCTAACAATGCTTTACGTCCTTGTTAATATTTATTTATTGCCCATCTCTCTGTATCAGCTGTTTAGAGACTGTGAAATTGAATGGCATTGTGTTTTTTTATTTTATTTATTTATTTATTTATTTGTTTTATGCAGTACTGGGGATTGAACTCACAATCTCACGCCTGCCACTGAGCCAAACTTCCAGCCCTAGTTTTTTGAGACAGGGTTGCTCTATGTGGCTCAGGTCGGCCTTGCGCTCGCGTTGTAGCCCAAGCTGGCCTTGAACCCACAACGCTCCTCCTACCTCAGCCTCCCGAGTGCTGGGATTAAAGGCGTGCGCCACCATGCCCTGCTCGTGTTTTTTATTTTTATTTTATTTATTTATTTATTCTTTTTTTGTGGCACCAGGGATCGAACTCACAACCTCACGCCTGCCAAACAGGTGCTTAAGCCACTGAGCCAAACTCCTGCCCCTAGCTTCTTGAGGCAGGGTCGCACTGTGTAGCTCAGGCTGGCCTTCCCCTCGTGTTATAGCCCAAGCTGGCCTTGAACTCACAATGCTCCACCTACCTCAGCCTCCCGAGTGCTGGGATTAAAGGCGTGTGCCACCACACCTGGTCTGGCATTGTGTTTTTTAATTTGTATACTGCCGTTGACTGATGATACTGAGTACTTTTTTGTGTATTTATTGGCCACTAGTATACTTTCTCAACTATTTTCAAATATTATGTTATTTTAAAATTGGTTGTCATTTGCTTAACAAGTTGCAAAAGTCTTTAGTAATTCGGGTGTAAGTCCTTCGTTATGCGTGTGTGTTGTGAATACTGTCTACCAGACTGTGCCTGGCCTATTTATTTACTCAGTAGAGTCTCCTGATGAGAAAAAAAATTCTGATGTAGTCCAAGTTATTTTCTTTGTTTCATGTTTTCAGTGTCCTAAGAAATCTTAGCATAGGTCATAAAATTATAAATTTTTCCCCTAGAGATTCTATGATTCTAACTTGTTTTTGGTATCAAGGATCAAACTCAGAACCTTCAAATTGAGTTACATCCTCAGCTTGTTTTTATTTCTTATTTTGAGATAGGGCCTTACTAAGTTTCTATGTTGCCCAGACTGGGCTCAGACTTGAAATCCTTCTGCCTCGGCCTCCCATAGTGCTGGGTTATAGGCATTCACCACTATGCCTGGCTCCATCTTAGATTTATTTTTAATATGGAATGAAGTAGTAGGGGTAGGTTCAGTTTTTCCCATATAAATATGACTCTTCAAGGGTTATAACATGCATCCTTATCATAGTGTATTCAAATAATAGTTTTACATAATTTTAGGAAATTTACAACAGTACGATTCTACTTAATCCCTCCCACATCTTATGCTTTTTTTGGTTTATTTTGCCTCATATGTACATTTGAAAGCCCACAATGTTTTGCTAGCGTATTGTCTTTAAACAATTCATTTTATTTTTAAGAGACTTTACATTTTTGGCCCTCTAAATCAGCACCATGTGCAGGCTTCCGGGGGGACAGCCACACCCCAGCCTTTTCCCATGAGTCAGCACCATTCACAGACTGCAGGAGAAAAGAACAAGAAGTCATGAAGAAGCAAGCCTTCCCTGAGAATCAGCACCATGCATGGGCTGCTGGGGGGACAGCCCGATGCCAGCCTTTCCCTGTGAGCCAGCACCATTTGTGTACTGTGGGAGAAGAGAACAAGAAGTCACCAAGAAGTAAGTCCCCCCGTGAATCAGTGCCATGGGTGGGCTGCAGTGGGGAGAGCCAGATGCCAGCCCCTTCCAGTGCATGGGCTGGGAAACAAGAAGAGCCGACCCCTTCCCATGCCCCACTGTAAGCGACTGGCTGATCCAGAGAAACACGGGCTGCAGTGATGGCTATCGAGGTGGAATACAATTTCATTCTTGTAGTGTTTAGTGTTTCACTGACTTGGCAGGTCTAAAGCTGTTTGTCTGAGGCCTAAGGATGTTGGTCTAAAGCTGGTGGTCAGAGGATGGCAATATGCAGTGCAGCATCTATGGGGGATTGCCTTCTGAGGGTGGTAGCCATTGTTGATTCCCCATTGTCTTGTTTTGAAGTCCTGTATCATTTTCATTGTTTTGTTGGATTGGGTTTTCTTCAGTTTTTTAATTTTTTTTAATTTTTTTTTTTTATTTTACTGTATCCAATGACAGGGGCAACTATTTCAAAGATAGCAAGATACATTATGGTAGCTGTTTTGGATTTACTATTGTCTTGTTTTGAAGTCCTTTATTGCACTCATTGCTTTGTTTTTATTGGTTCTACTTTGTTTGATTTTTACTATGTCTGAAGGTGTCTGCAGCTATTTTGAAGATAGCAGGTGGCATTATGGTAACCCCTGTTGATTTCCTATTGTTTTGAAGTCCTGTGTCACTTGCACTGGTTTGTTTTGATTGGCTTTGTTCTGTTTTGCTTTGCTTGGTTTTATTCTCTTTGAAATAATAAAAAGAAATTTTAAATTTTTGTACATAGAATCTTCAAAGTGATATTTTATGTTTTCCTGCATCTTTACTCTGCTCTTCTCCCTACAACTCTGGACTTTCATCTGATGTCATTATTCTTTAAGCTGAAGAATCTCTTTTGTCATTTCCTATAGCTCAAGTCTGCTGGAGTCGAATTATTTCAGCCTTTTCTGTGTATAAGTATCTTTATTCAAGTGGAGTGCTGTGGTGCATGCTCCCAGTACCAGACTCTTGGCTGGCTGAGACAGGAGGATTGCAAATTTGAGGCTATCCTGGGAAACTTAGCAAGATCTTATCATAAAATGCAAATAAAAAGAGGTAGAGATGTAGCTTGGTGGTAGAGCACCACTGAGTTCAGTCCCTAGCAGCACACACACACACAGAAAAACAAAACAAAGTACTCCTTAAAGAATATTTTAGAATTCTAGGGTTGATAAGTGTTATGGTTCTCTTCTAGTGTTTGCTGTTTGTGATGAAATGTCAGATTCAATCTTTTTTTTTTTTTTTTTTTTTTGCGGCACCGGGGATTGAACTCACAACCTTGCGCCTGCCAGGGCAGGCGCTTAAGGCACTGAGCCTAACTCCCAGCCCTGGATTTTTTGAGGCAGGGTTGCACTATGTAGCTCAGGCCGGCCTTGCGCTCGCGTTGTAGCCCAAGACGGCCTCGAACTCACAACGCTCCACCTACCTCAGCCTCCCGAGTGCTGGGATTAAAGGCGTGCGCCACCACGCCCAGCCTCAGATTCAATCTTAATGTTGGTCCCTGGATTGTTTTATCTCATTTATTTCCTAATTGCTTATAGGATTTTTTCCATCATCTTCAGTGCTGTGCATTTTGACTGTGACGTGTCTAACTTTGATGTTCTTTGTATTCTGTTTGGAGTTGGCTGAACTTCTTGGATCTGTGGTTCAACAACTCTCATCAATTTTGGGGAATTATCAGATGGTTTCTCTTCAAGCATTTACTTATCCCGTTTGCTCTCTCATTTTCTGAAATTCTAATTTTATGGATATTAGACCACTCAATGTTGTTGTGCAGGTTTCAGACCCTTTGTATTTTTGCTCATTTAAGAATTTGTTTTCAATTTGGATAATGTTTATTGATTCGTCTTCAGTGTTTCTTTTTTTACGCATGGCCTCATTTGCTATTAACACTATGAAATAAATTCTTCATTTTCTGGTGTTGCAATTTCACTTTTTAGGCTTCCTTTTGTTTTCTTTTGTAATTTTCATTTCTTTGCAGAAATGTCATATGCATTCATGAATGTTTTAACCTTCCACATATGCAATGTATTCAGAAAGTTATGTAACCACGGACTGGGCAGGCGTAGTACTGTCTCTTATGTATGATGAGCAAAGAATTGCCAAGTGTGCACCCAGTAGCAAGTGGCAAGCAGTTACATTTATTGGAGGTCACAGGAAATTGTCCTCAGGGCAAGTCTGTGCAATGAAAGCTAAGGCACAGAGAAAAAATGGTGTCAGGGTGACAGAAAACTAAAAGCAAAGCACATAGGTCATTGCACATAGGAGCGGCAACAGCAACCCCTGATAAATCAGGCTCTTGGAATGTAAAAGATGTGCACCTCAACCCAGGTGCCTCCCCTTGAATCTCTAGGTGTGATCGATAGGAATGCTTGACAGGGTGCTGTCTTCTTAGGGGCTCTCAACACGCATGCTTGTGTCGGAATTCACTCTGATCTTAATTATATTTATGAGATGTGCATATTTATGGACTCTTAATGAGGCAGGAGTAGGGTGAAGGTGGCTGATGGTCAGGCTGGGAGATCCAATACTTACCTAGGTGTTAAGAATCTCCTGGGTTTGTGTTATTTAATTTTCATCTCTTAGGACAATGGCAGGAAGAATGGCTCTAGGCTACTGTCTATAATTGGATGGGAGGGAGTAACTTCCTTAGCTCCATGATTATCTTAAAGTCACTTTTGCTAAATCCAAAATCATACCACTTCTGTGTCGTCTTCTTTAACTTCTTTAATTATCTTGTATAATTTTTTTTTTGGTGCCAGCGATCAAACTCAGGACCTTGAACTTGCCAGGCAGGTGCTATATAATTTATTCTTTATCTTGAGTTTAAATTGCATTTCCCTGCTTCTTTTCATACCTTGTAATTTCTTATTCTATGAGCGACATCATTTGTTTTAAAAAAAATAGTAGAGGTGGAAATGAATTGTATTTATCTCTAGTAAAGTGTAAGCCCTTCCTTTGGAAGGATCCTTGCTCCCCACTTTCCTCTTTCGAGCTGCTAGGCTTGTGGTGTGAGGGAATCCATCTGTAACTGAGATTTAGTTACTTCTGACTTCAAATGTCTTGAGGGAAGGCCCAGCATTTCCTGTTAGCTTGGATTATGAGAATCAGTGAAAATCTAGTGACCTTTCTCTTCTACATACCCAACCCTGAGCTTCTTGGATCTCCAAGGGAGTCATCTTTGTCCTGTGGCTCTGTTCTAGGCCTTCTGTGCCTCAGGAGATTGTTTTGGCCTTGCTGTCCTGGCCTCACCCTTGGGCAGACTGGCTGGCTTGCATCAGTGGAAGACTGATGCCCTGGGAAGAGATTTTGCTCACGGCTCTCTCTGCCCCCAGTCTTTGGCGGGTCATTGTCATGTACTGAGGGAAGGCTCAGAATCACTCAGTGGACACTCTCTGAGCTTTCTGACTTCACCCTCCATGTCCCCTGGTCATTTCCTTCCCCTTGGATAAACTCAGTCCACCCCTAAAGTTTTTCTCACAGTTCTCTTTCTCTATCAGTAGTCTGCGAGACTGTGTGCTAAGTAAATGCCTGACAGGAAAGAATTAGCAGGCGAGTACAAAGTTACTCTACTAGACAGGCTTCCCATGGAAGCGTCCATAAATGGGTGCTAGTTAAGTTAGTTTTCCACATCCTTGTCAGAAAAACGTTTAGTCTTTCTATTGTTCCACTACAGATGAAACCCATTATGGATCTTCTTCCCTCTTTTAAAAAACAAAACAAAACAAAACAAACCATTCCTTTTTGGAATTTAGTTTATTTACATTTCTTTATATTTCTTTAGGTATACTCCTTATCTCTTTGATGGTTTCTAAAAACCATGATTTATTTTTAATTTTTATCCTCTCCAGTTTTTCTTGTGTGGGAACAGGAATTGTTGGAGATTTTCTACACCTTAACCGGGAGCAGAAGTACCCTCACCTTTAATTTTAGTGTTGTTATTGAAACTGTCTTTTATTATTAAGTACTGGAAACCTTTTCAATAGTGGCTAAAATCCATTAGTAGGAGTGCTAAATGTGTACAGTGTTTAATTGGTAGAGACAGATCTATTCTTGAGGTACAGGGGCTGGTAAAAAGGTTCTTAGCTCAGTATTTTGTAGCCATCTAGGGATGAAGCAAGAGAGGGAATGAAGGGAGAAGAAAAAGTTAAGGAGCTAGGTCTGCAGTCTCATATTGAAGGCTACCTCTTGTTAGGATATATTTAAGGAACTACCTCCATGTTATAAGTAAATGGTTTTGTACTATAAGGGGAAGTCCTGCAGGGGAAGGACAGCTGACACATGTTGTCACATGATGTTCTTAAAGCACTTTTCTCTCCCTTAGTTATCTGGCATGAGTGTGAGAAAATGGATCGAGGTAGATTTGTATTGTCAGTCTAGCTAGACTTGGATTGCATCCTTTGCTTATATCCTTCTGAATTAAAGCACCACCAAGGATCATTTGCATGAGATATGAGAGATGAAGAAGCAGCCATGTTTTTTTATGTCCGGAAGACTAATCCAGAGGCACCAGCTGCGTTTGCTGCTGATGTACATTATCATCTGTCTTCTGGCTCATTGTGTTAGCTGGGCACCCAGCCAAGCCTGTAGTTCCTTCAGTTCCCTTTGGATTCCACTTCAGTTTCTCCGAGTGCAGACCACGTGCATGCTTATCTCTGTGATGAAGAGCACCGGTTTCTCCCGCATGAGGCATTACAATTGGATGCTTGGAAGCAGAAAGAGACCAACACAGTTTCAGTCAGTCTCCGTGGGTTCCAGTTTGCCTTTCTTCGCATCACATCTATTTTCCCCAAGCAACTTCCTGCAGTGCTTCATTCAAGATCCAGTGTTAGATGCAAAGGCAACAGCTTCAAATAGACCAGTGATGGCAAACCTTTGAGAGACCGGGCGCCAAACTGCAACCCAAAACCCACACACTTATTGCCAAACGCCAACGCTGCAGTTAAAGCTGAATGCTGAGGTTTTAGTTTAGAAAAAGTTCTGCATTAACATCTTTTGTCCTTAAACAAAAGTACAATGATGTGCACGCGATAGGTTTGCCCCCACTGATATAGACCATTTAACCAGATCTTACACTTGCTGGGCCCTAGTCCCTCTACTTAATACCTCATAACATATGAAGTCTGATCAAAAATATGGTGAATGCTTGAATTTTAAAGTGCATTACAGAGAAAGGCCTAATGCAATTAATCTCCCTAAAAATACTCCCTGCTTTTTTCAATACACTTGTGCCAGCATTCTTGCCATTCTCCGAAGCAGTTTTGGAGGTCTTCTTACCTTAGTGTCTTTAGTTGCACTGTTACAACTGCCTTGATGTCTTGAAAGAATTCAAAACGTTTACCTTTCATAGTCATTTTGACTTTTAGGAAGTCAAAGTCTCACTGTACCAGACATGGTAAATAAAGTGGGTGAGGACACCGAGTAATGTTATTTGACAGCAATTGTTTTAAATATCTTGGATTGATTGAAGATGCTGAGGCATCCATGAGAAGACCTTCACAAAAGAGGACTCTAGTTGTTTTGCTCTTCTGGTCAAACTTTAACTAATATCTGATTCTCCTCCTCACACCATAAAGCCCAGCTGAGATAAGAGCAAACAGTTAAAAAAAATTTTACCCCCAGCTAGGCCCATAATAAAAGGGAACTAAAACTAGAGCAAGACGAAACCAGATAAGGCAATCAACTCATGTGTCTTTTTTTCCTCCCTAGTTTAAATTCTCGCCTTCTTTCCTCAAATCGCATTTCAATGACTTTCTTTATTCCCTTCTATCTGAGATGACATTTATTAACTGCATGATTTGTCAAAATATAGACCAAAAAAGGAAGGCAAGAGAGCAGACTCGACTCTTCCTTTCTGCCTGCTTGAGACCTGTTCTCATGTCTCTGCAGACAGTCTCACGTCTGTCCCCTCCCTTACCTGACATCAAGTGTTCTGGCCCCTTCCCGAGGAAAATGTATATGACCTGGACTTTATCAGTGCAACAGACTAACAAAAGTTATGCAAAACCACCAGCATCAAATAGCAAAATCTGTACCTTTAGTGGTAAATTTTCTTTCCCACGAGGTTGCTGCCAGCATTACAGCATGCAGTTCATTACCAAGCTGAAATATGTGAATTCGCCCTCCTCCTTCCTCAAGATAGATGACAGCTTCACTCATCTGTTACTTCTTTCTGCCCTGGATGTTTATTTGTGTACCTGGTCTGAGCAGTATAAAATTGTTGGGGTTTGGGAAGGACGTGATGTGATCGGACAGGTTCTGCGTCCCCTGTACTGATGAAACTTTTGGTGGGGCTTGTATCGAGGCCTGAGACAGCTTGCCATTCTCCCATGGACATGACATGTAGACAGTGGCCTGATCCTCTCATGGTTTGGGAGGCTTTAGCCTGTTTTTTGTGTTTTCTTCCTAGCTCAGTTTTACTAATACTTATGGAACTCAGGAACTTAACTAAAAATTCGGGCAGCTATCATCCGAGGTGGATGAGACCACACAGAGTAAATGTACTCTAACCCAGCCATTCTGCACATGAGGAAAATAACTCAGGGAAGTTAAGGCACTCATGCAGCTAATTGTGGAACAGCAGCAATTGGGCATCGGTTTACCAATGTATAATGTCTACCTCCAAGACCAAGTTCATTTCCACACACCTCCAAAAGCATAACACAGTGCCTGGTACCTTGTGGGTGCTTAACAACATTTATTGAATGAATGGATGAATAGGTGAAATGTGCTAAGAGGTAACTCATCTAAAGTGTCAGATATAGTAGGCAACTGAGCCTCAAAATAAATTGAGGCTATATATCTTAACTACCACTACTGGCAAGGTAATGATTGGTTTGTTTTATTTTGCAGAGTTGCTGGACTTCTCTTTAGGGACCAAACGACATAGGGTATGACACTGGGAGGTCAAGACCCAGGTCACGAGCACTGAACTAACAGCAGTGGTGCCACTGCTTCTCCTGAGCTGGTGCTGCCGAACTTTCTGACATGAGTTTCACATGTCTGTAGCCATGGAACAGTGGGCTCTTGCCTCTGACTTCATTATGCAACACCTCTGGTTCCAAGTGGTTTTGATAGGGTGCACATATTTTAAAAAAGCTTTTGCACCCATCACACAGTATGAATGAACAACTGTATTATTGAGCCAAATTTTTTTCTCAGTGTCGAAAATATTATGGGCTCACATTTATTTCATTCGAACTTGGAAGCATCAAGGATTGATTTTGTTTGCTGTGCAAATGTTTTAAGCCCCATGTCACCTCCAAAGAAGAATTACTATTTTTATGATCACTGAGCACAAAGAAAGTCATTATCTTGGAAGCCCTTCTGTCTTAAGGTTTTTTTTTTCCCTCCTTACAGATGTGCTTAATTTAGGGCCAAGAACTTTTGCGTTTCTTTCATAGCTGACTCTGATTTCTCTCTCTCTCTCCCTCTCCTTCTCTCCCTCTCTCTCTTTCTCTTTCTTTCTTGACTTGCTGTTTATTTCTTTCTTTCCCCTCTTTCTGTCTTTTTTCTTTCTCTCTCCTTTCTTTTCTCCTGATGAAAAAAGAATCTACATTATTCTATCATAATTTTAAAAAAGGCAACTTCCATGGTTTTGAATGCAGTTGAAATAAAAGAAAATGGTATTGAAAGCTTTGCTATTATTTTTGCTAGCTTCTGTAGTAAATAAATAAGAAGACATGGTTCAGTCATTTAAGGGATAATTTGGGATGGTCTATAGGTATAGGCTTATAGGCAGCTTTCTAGTGAAGTGACTTTGCAAAATTCTACAAGGGGAATTAAGAAGCCAGGGTCTAATTATGGTCATTGAAGCATAGATGTCAGGGGTAAAATTGAACTTTGTTAAAAATGATAATGAAAGTCACAGTAGCTAATAATAATGTTAAACTCTTTCTTATGTGCTGAGAAGATACTATTAGTATTTCCACTTTACAGATAAGGAAACTGAGAACTAATAATGAACAAATGACTACTTAACCACTTTCTGTCTTAGAAGAGGGTTAATACCAGATGCAGAAAGGTAGACAAAGCGGCAAACCTAGTCATGACCAGTGGTGGGTTTTGGCAGTGAAAAACTGATGTGGGAATGGCCCAGGAGGGAAGAGCAATCAGTCTTGACACACTCAAGTCCTTGTGGTGTCAGCTAATAATATTAGGACAGAACAACACTGACATAATTACCGCAGTAAAAACTAACAGGGTAGCATGTGGTCTAAGCCTTGACAGTACTTACTTGTGAATGTTATTTGCCTCTTTGGAATCTCATTTGGGTTTAAGTGTCTGCCTACAGAAAGGGCAGAACAAATCATTCTATTTACACTGAAAATGAGTGTTGTAAAGCTGGGAGAAATTGAGAAAAAAGGAAAATAAATGCTAAGTTCACTCTGTTTTAAGATCAGGTTATCCAGAATACTGGATATAAGAGAAAGAAATGATAAAGCAAACATTATAACTACTTTAAAAGTATAGACATTTCCTTTTATCCATGCTCTGCACAGAGATACTTTGATGAAGTGTTGTGTTACCTTTGTACAGAAGTTGGATAGAATCCAGTAATAACGTTTGGAAAATGAACTTAACAACAATAACAATAAATAGTAATAAGGCAATCAAAATATGCTGAACGGTACGCTATGGACTTTACTTGGGTTATCTCTGTTATTCTTCACAACAAGACCTTGTGGATGTGGATTTAAAATTTAAAGAACATAAGAAAGTAGTGCCCAAGAATAATAACAGTTGCGTCTAGTGGGACTGAAATTATACTCAGGCAGCCTGAAATGTAAATACAACCAAGTTCATATACTTCAACAAGTACTTTATTAATGTTTTTTGCCTGCACAGCCGTGAGTTGTGCTTTTATTTTCTTTTACGGTTAGTTTAGTCACTCTCCAGGGTACTTAATGACAATTTTATCTTTCCTTTTTTCTTTTTTTTTCCCCTGGTTATTTAGAGACAGGTTTTTCCTATGTAGTTCAGGCTGGCCTTGAACTATGTAGCCCAGGGTGGCCTTGAAGTCGCAGCAGATCCTCCTGCCTCAGTCTCCCAGATGCTGGAATCACAGGTGTGTGCCATCACACCCTGCTTTTTGTCTTGTTTTGTTGCGATCATTCAGGCTAATTTCCCCCTGACCCCAAAAGGTGCCAGTTTATGTCTGCCACATCGCCTCTATGAAGGGATGCCTAGTGTGGCCTCTGAAGGTGCCAAACATTGTGAAAAAGTGAAGCGCTAGATCTAACAGCCCAGTCCCTTGGAGCTTCCTCTTTAAATCCCTAGGCCACTTGAATTGAGTAAGAACAAATGCATCAGGCCCAGGACCTTGTACAAAACATCGTTAGTTTCGATTTGTAGAACTTAATGTGGTGCTAAGTGACAAGATTCTCTCTTTGACCAAACCCTAGTCAACCTCCTCTGGGCTCATTTTCAACTAGGTGTTTTCCATGGGTATGTCCTCAAAAGCCCGTATTTAGGAAGAATCCTGCTAAGTCAATTTAGCCAAAATTCCCATCCTTGATACCTGGGTCACTTTTGATATCTGGTCAACCCCCTATTTCTAGGTCATGTCTGAGCCTTCAGTATGATCCTGCTAGGTCAGTTTAACAAGGATCCTTCTTTACTCCTAAATGAATCTTAACAATTTCCCATCCACCAACCTCCACTCTCCCCTCCTTGGCTATAAATTTCCTCTCTTCCTAGTTGGATACAGAGATGAACTCAATCTCTTTTCCCTATTGCAAAATTTCCTTGTTGTAGTCTTTATACCTATGATAATGGTCTTGAATAAATTTACAGCTACTGTTTTAACAAGTGCCAGTAACCTTTTCTTTAGCATAACCTTGTGGGTTTTCTGAGCACAAATTTACAATTAAATGGGATTATCCTACTTCATTCTAGAAGTTCTTTCCACTTGAAGTTTGCTTTAAGCTTCAGTTCAAATATATAAAACATTTAAAAAAGTCAAGCCACATTTTTCTTAACCGACTTGAATTGAAATCATGCATGACATTTTTCAGAGAAGTTAAGGTACATTTTTCTTTTTGGTGGAAAATACATTTGCTTTCTCTGTGTCTCCCTCAGTGACTTATACAACTTTGATCATCCTTTACTCAGAATTCATATGATACCAAATATGACATGACCTACATCAGTTCATTTCTGACAGTGTCTGCCCAGGGTTGGCATTAGATTCCTCAGATTTAGGGTTTCAGTCCCAAGACACTATACTGGGTCCTAGGTTACCTACAATTCGATCTGATATGGCTACAAAACCAATGAATCCCACAACTTCCCCTATGTGAGTTTCAGTAATTTGTTAGAAAGAGTCACAAAACTTGGGAAAAATCTTGTGTTTACCAGAATATTATAAAGCTACACATGAGTAGTCCAATAAAGAGATATATAGGGTAAAGTCTAGAACAATGATGGCAAAACTTTTAGAGACTGAATGCCCAAACTGCAACCCAAAATCCACTTTTTTATTGCAAAGTGCCAGCACTGCAGTTAAACCTGAATACTGAGTTTTAGTTTAGAAAACTCATAGATTAAGAGAAAACCAATAACAAAGTTTTCAATGACACAAACAGCCCGCCAGGGCATGTGTGGCATAGTTTCATCTCCACTGGTCTAGAAGGTTCCCAAACACCAGAGTTTCTATGTCCATGGAGTTGGGATACTTATCTTCTCAGCGATATAGGAAAAACGTAACTCCTGCCCTGTTAGATGTCGAATATGCCAAGTTTGTGGTCTCAAAATAGAGGAGTGACACTGTATTCCAAAGCAGAAATTTAGGTAAGTTTTATTGGAATAAGGAGAAAGCAGATAGCTCCTGGATTTCCAGAAGGGATTCCATGTGGGTGGCCACTGAGGCCTTTGACAGCAAAGTCACAACGTAGATACAATGTACCTCAAACTATAGTCCTGTAGGATTGTAAGAATAGCTGCTCAGCTTATATTGATCCAATAGGGAAACTACTCATGTAGCACAGGCATGTGGAAAGAACAAAGGCATTTTGGGGACAGGATGGGTCTGGATGCTCTGGTCACCAAGTTGTTTGTCTGATGCCTATCTGGACCAGGTAATGCTACTTACAGGATAATCTTAAGATGCTATTTATACCTTAGGGAGTCATGCAAGCATGGCCCTTGTGTCTCCATCTTTCTTGAGGGCTCAATCCCTTTCTGACTGCATATTAATTTCTATCTAACTCAGCTGCCTACAATGCCAGCAGGAGGTTATGGAGCCCAAGTTGGAAACTTTCTGAATCCCATTTTTTAGGGATTTTTACATAGATTTTATTACATATGTTGAGGTGGTTGATTAAGTCACTACCAACTGGTAATTAACTCTTAATCCCCTCCTCTGGAGGTCAAGAGGGTAGGGTTGAAAGTTCCAACCCCTTAGTTAGACCTCAGTCTTTCTAGATATCAGCCCCTTCCTGAAGACATGTTTTCTGCACCTCTCAGGCACCCATCATTACATTAGAACAGGAAAAACACTCTGATAGCTTGGAGTTCCCAAGTTTTAGGAGCCTCATGGGTTCATAAGTGGGGCTTTTGGAAGGTGGCTGAGTTATGGGTGTATAATATTGCATTATGGCTGTGTGATAACTAGCTTAAAAAGGAAAGGAATGGAAGAAAAAAGGAGAGGGAGGCTTGCTGCTTGCTGCCTCCTCCCTGCCATGCCATGGTTTGCTTTTCCTCTGCTATTCTCCTCTCCCATGCTGCCCTGTCTTGGAGTCAGGTGACAATGAATCGAAACCTCTACAGACTGTGAGCTAAAATAAACCTTTCCTCCTTTAATTTGTGGTTGTTGGATATTTTTTGTCCGAGTAACAACAAAACAATGAAAGTAAGAGCCACGCGCTAGGAACAAGGAACAAAAACCATTCATTTTAAAAAACAATATTATAGGTCTTACTATTTGCTAAATTGGACACAATTCTATTCCAAGGAAATGACTTCCAAAATGGTTTTTTAACTTTGAAAGGATAAACTTCTTTCTGTTTCATGATCTGGTTGATCTAAGCATGGTGGCAGATACCAGTAATTCTAGCACTCCTCTAGGAGACTGAGGCAAGATAGTAAGTTTTAGCCTAACCTGGGCAGTTTAGTGGCTTAATGAAACTCTATTTCAAAATAAAAAATAAAAGAGGTTGGGATGTAGCTCAATGTGTAGGAACAGGTTGTGTTTATTAATAGAAATAAGTATACTTGGAAAGTGTTGTTATCTCCCACTAGATATTGAACCCAGGGCCTCATGCATGCTAAGCATGCACTGTACCAGCAAGATACAGTCCCAACCTTGGAAACTGTTATACTTGAGATTTCTAATACAAATTCCAAGAAGTTTACATACTTGGTGAGACATAAATTAGAGGAAATAGTATATTTCGTCTTCAGAAAAATTTCAAATGTCAAACCCTGACTTTGTATTTCATATATTTTCCATGGTTCTTTGGAACCAACACTCATTAAGTATGAGAAAAAACTACCTTTCACCCTTTGTGCTCCTCTGTGGAGTTCTCAATAAGACCAATTTCTTACTATTTTCTTTCCCTACCCTGCCAGTTACAGCAGTGGCTTCCCAAACCAAACTTTCATAAAAAACATGCTGATTCATCTTCTATTTAGTTTAAAATCATGCTGGCCAAGACCCACACGACTGACTGATGAAATTGATTTTACATTCCATCCAGGGTTCTCAAGTCTGTTTTGAAAACAATGGGTTAGAACTGGACATTTAGAAAAGGTCAACCTGAGCTGGAGGTAGAACAATTAGGTATTTTAACTCTTGTATTTATTGCAGAACTGTGAAATTATCTCTTTTCCGATTCCAGTAACTGGTTTTGCATGAATATATCTGTACAGTTCTCTCATTAGGTCCATCTCCATGATGAAGATAAAAGAAGAAAAACTAAGAGGAATCAAGTATTCCATATTCCACCCACACAGTTAGAAACAGCCTCCTTTACCACAGTTTTCCTATGAGGATCCAGGACTAGCCCTTCTACAACCTGGCCTCCCACACCTGGAGTCACAAGAAGAACAGAAATAGTTGTTTGTGGGGAAGAGTATAACGTTCACTCGATGCCACCATGTCCCTCTGTAGAGGAGAGGTGTTTCCCCTACCCAAAACTAAACAAATGTTCTGGAGAATCATTTATAAAGATTGGAGGTGTGTGCAAGAAGGGCGGACTAGTATCTTGCCTCCCTCCGCACTGGTGTACTCCTTAGAAGCCGGCTTGCTGACGTGTGACTGATATTTTGGGACAGGGGAGTGAGGGACTATGGGAAAACTAGCACAGCCTTCCCACACCCTCCTACTCACAGTTCTGAGTTGCTGAGAGGAAGGGAAGATGGAGCGCGCAGTTCCAAAACCTGGCCACAGAAATTAGCTGAGATCGTACTAGTAGTGTCAGGGTTCAAGAGGCGTAATAACTACAGGTCTCATCTTGGTGTTCCCAGCTGGCGGATGTCAGCTAGGAAGGTGTGGGCAATTTTGCCAGGGCTCACTAACGCCTGGCTAAACTTCTCCTTCACATGGTTCAGATCTTTTTTGGTCTTCTGACCAGAAAGGCAGCCTGAGAGTGGAGCGTTCACTACCTGTGCACACTAAGTATTTCCCTGACTCACCATACCCTCAGGTCAAACGTAAGTGAGCGAAAAGAAAATTAAGCAATTCCCTGCTGCTGAGGTTTTTGTTGCTGTGGCTGTTCTCTCCCTGTTACTCTTGATATTGTTTGCTTTTCACCCTTTAGGTAGTTTCTTTTGTGACTTGTCCAATCTTAAGTTTTAGTCAATGGGAGAGATAGGCTGCTGTGGATTTAACTTCTCTTGGTCTACATGGGGAGTCTCTCTCCCTCTGTTTCTTCATACTCTCATTCTGATAGAAGGTTCTCAAAATTATGACAGGTTGTTTTTTAGCAGGGTCATTTGATTTTAAATCTGTACTGAGGATGGAGCGTGGTGGGAGGGGCAGCATTCTATAGTTCTTTGCATGTGTGTGTATGGGGGGGTGGGTACTGGGGAGTGAACCCAGAACAATTGCACTGAGCTATACCTCCAGCTTTGTTTGTATGCTTGCTTTTATTTCTTGAGACAGTGTCTCATTAAGTGGCCAAATTGCCCAGGCTGGGCTTGAACTTTCCATCTTTTTGCCTTAGCTTCCTAAGCACAGGCATGTGCCACTATTCCCAGCTAGTTTTGTCTTTTGGTGAGCTGCATCCGTGGACTCTGACCTTCAAATGTGCTTCTAAGTACAGTAGCTTCTGCTCTTATGTCTCAGATTCTTTAAGAACAGAGAAGGCGGAAGGTGGTTATTTCCCTTCCCCCAGGTCAGTCAGGCTTTGGTAAAACCCTATCCATTAGACCCTTGTAAAATAGTTTGCCTTGAAGGCAGGCCTTGTTAAGGAGAATAGAAATCTCTAGGTATATTTCAAAATTGTTACTTTTCCCTTCCCTGTGGGTAACTTGAGGGGTTTTTCAGTGATCTGCACAGTGAGAACCCAGGGGGTTTCCTGGAGACAAAACACATGAAAGCCTGAGAGCCGCGCTAACCCTGGGCGCCCTTGGTGGTTTTAACTCTCAGACTGGTCTCCGTGGAGCCTCCAGCAATTCCTCAATTACAGTTTTTACTGTTCCTGCGCATATTAGCTCCAGATGTGAGCTTTACATTGGCTTCAGCTGGGAGTTTCTGCCCGAGAGCCTAGTAAGCTGCCATTCTCTGAGAGTCTACCTGTGTCTCTAGTTTTTGAGGCAGCAGTTTGCCTCCGTCTTTTGATGGATATGAGAAGAGTTTTTGATTTTCAGTTTATTTAGCTTTTTTTTCTTGTTGTGAGAGCAGTTGAGACAACTCCCAAAATGTTTTTTTCAGGCTGCAAACCCAAAGTCTCCCTAAAAGGAACTTAATACAAGGAATTAGGTGTTCACAGAATTTTAGGAAAGACTGGAAGAGTAAAATCAGGGCAGGCCAGTGAATGTTTGGTTTTCAGTTGTCAGCACCATGAATTTAGTTTGGAGATCACGAAGATGCTGCTTCTGCTGCATGATTCCTTCCTCCTCAAAGCTGATCCAACGCTGGAATGTGCCGTCCAGTCCGGAATCCACACTCACATCTGTCACCACCGCAGTAGCATCTGCTGCTGTACCAGGACAAGTTTGTAAATAGTCCCAAGTCTAATAACTATATTCTTTTTTGTTTGTTCTTTTTCTGATTTGCTCTTCATATTCCATTTCCAGTTATACATCCCACCCGTTTCCTGGTATCTGGATTACTATCTTTCATGCTGATCTGTTTATTTCCTGATCATTCCTTCTAGTCCCTTGAGAAGATCCTCCCTATCTATGGCTTGTTTTCCAGGATCTCCACCTATTGCTTCCCTAAAGATATGTCCATTTTTGACACTCATTCTTAGTGGAAAAATTTCATGATATATTCAGTGAATGGAATATGTTATCAAAGAGTACACCATATATAGTTCAAATTTCATTTGTGTGTGTAATACATATGTGTAATTATGGTAGTAAGGATACTAAGACAAGGCACATCAAAATATTCACATATTTTGTGAACATCTCTGTATGGTTGAATCAAAGCAATTTTATTTTTCTTTTGTATGGAAATACTCTTTAAAATTTTCATGCTGAATGTGTCGGTCAACTTTCTGCCTTTGTGACAAAATGCCTGAGAAGAGAAAACTGAAGGAAGAAAGGTTTATTTTGGGTCCTTGTTTCAGAGGTTTTAATCCATGGTCTGCTGGCTCCATTATTTTAGGCCTGAGGTGAAGCAGAATGATGTTGTAGCAGGAGCTTGTGGAGGAAGAGGCTGCTTACTTCATGGAGGTTAAAAAAGAAAGAGAGAGAGAAAGAAGAAGGATAAGGAAGAAGAGGAGAAGGAGGAGAAGAAGAATAAAAGAAGAGGAGGAGAAGAGAGGAAAGGACAGGATTAAGAAGCGTATCTCTGGGTCACACTCCCAATGAACCACTCTCTTCAGCCAAATTCTGCTTCCTAAATTTCCATTCCTTCCCAATAATGCCATCAAATTATGTGTCTATCAATGGATTAATTTACTGACCAAGTCAGAGACCCCATGATCCCATCACCTTCCAAGAGCTCCCCCATCTCTAAGTGTGCTGTGCTGGGAAATCAAGGTTTCAACACATGAGCCTTTTGTATCTGGAATGTCCCTCAAAAGGCTCATGTCTACCTAATTTAAGTGAGGCAGGAATAGTACTGGACCATAATATGCATTCCAGTGTGCACACACAGAATGCTAGGAGCATGCACGACTTACATGGAAAAATGTGAAGAACTTCTTTGGTAACATATTATAGATTTTGATATTGATTAGCTTATCATTTATGATTGATAACCTAAAAATTTTCCCTGTAATAAAGCAAATAGAGAACCAAAACCAGAAATATGTTATGCTCCTAGAATTCTAGACCAGAACTATGGAAATCACCTTGTGAGATAATTGGAGGCAGAATTATCATAAGGCCATCGGTCATCTTTCAAAGATTTGAATTCCACAAGTGGAATCATAAAACTGGTTAGGAAATCTCTGCTTATTTTATAAAACTGCATGATCTTCCTATATATTCTAGTTTTGAGAATATCATAAATGACATGAAGTGCATTACCCAAAAATGAGGAGCTTAAAACCAGTTTCTCTCAAGACCTAGGGAGTATCCAGTAAAATTGTCCTGGTGAAACAAACATTGCTTGAATTCACTTAAAATCAGAAAATGAAAAAATTGCACATTACTATATGCCAGGAAACCTTGCAAGCATTTTTCAGGTATCAGTTAATTTATTTTTTACAATGGCACCAAGTTGTAATACTATTATTGACCCAATTTTTATAAATGAACTGAGGCACAGAAAAATCAAGTGTAGTGTAAAAGACCATCAACATGTGGGCATTTGTTTCTCAACTGATAAAATGACCTTGGCTTTCCCCTTACTCAAGACAGAATACGTAAAACTCATTTTCTTCCCTTCCTTTCCTTTCCTTCCTCCCAACCTCCTTGTTACAGCCTGTGTCTAGATGTCCTCCCAGAGTCTCATGTGGTCACAGGTGGACCTTTTGGGAGGTGGCTGGATCTGGAGTGTGTGATGATGGGATTAAGGATGTGAACCTGGAATTGATTCATGGTGTGAAGTTAGGCTTAAGGGTGTGAGCACTAAGGTGGGTAAGCTGGATACAGTACAAGGGACGGAATGAAAGCTGCTATTGTCATTGCTTGTCACTTGCTGCTTTCTCCTTTGCTTCTTCACTCTTTCACTGCCTTCTGCCCACCATGAACTATTTCTCTTCTGTGTGGCCAGTCTGCCTTGGAGCAAGGCGACTATAAACTGAAACCTTTACAAACTATGAACTAAATAAACCTTTACTCCTTTAACTTTGGCTGTTTGGTATTTTGTATCAGCAACAAGAAAAGTAACCAACACCCTCCCTCCCTCCCTTTCTCCTTTTCTTCTCTTGGGATCAAATGCAAGGCCTCACACAAGACAGGCAAGCACTTTATCATTGAGCCTCACCCCTAGCCCTTAATAGTATTCTTTCAAAAGTAAGCAAAACAATTCCAAATAATTCCGGGGCATGGGATTATTTAGTTTCTAACATTTTCCTCCTTTCTTTTCCACAAAGTGTCATTTTTGTCTCACGCTCTTCCAAGACCCTCTGTGGTGTTTGGCTCTAGTAGGTTAAGGTCTGTAATCTCGATGAATGATCAGTTTCTGAGTCAGAGATGCTGCATTGTGATGAGCACAAACCTATTTCTTTTTGTTGCTCTCTCTGCAGAGTTGGAGCAGTGCTAAGGCAAAAAATATGAGGAGCACTGGGTTCTCATCTGCTTGCTAATCAAAACCAGTGTCATCCCCAGAACATAAGACCAACAGGGAAATCCTTGCTGCTATCAGCAAGGTCAAGAAGTTGTACAGTTGCCTTTATATTTGTGCTTCTCCTTTTGCAATGAGCACATGCCTCTTTGGCAATCCTTACATAAAGGATAACCTCACACCCCATGTTATGTCATTGTGTGAGGAGCTCTTGAGTCTTTGTTGACTGCATGTGCCCTTGTTTGTGACCTGGGGAGGGTCACCTTAAATGCCGATGGTCAATCCTTTTGCTGAAGGGGAACTTGGATTATGCTTTGCTATACTGGTGGAAAATCCTGATGTTTTATAACTTCCCTGACTTACCCTTCCCAGACCAGTAATAGATGATTATAGGTTCACAGACCATCTCTGTCTTAGGATGGAAGTTAAAGGGAGTACCTGAAGAGCCGAAGGAATTTAAATAACCGTAAGAGTGAGTTATCTGCTCTTAAAAATGCCTCGTGTGGGAAAATTGCACTGTCCTTCTGTGTCTATCACAGTCCAGTAACAGTTGTCTAAATGAATTCTAGAAGGGCATCTCCATATTAACCTGGCTGTGCACCAAGATCCATGTCAAGAAGCTGTTTCCATGAGCACACTGGCTAGAACCTGTGTCTGGGAGCCTGGAATGGAGTCAGACTTTGAAATGAATGGAAAACCAATTTGATGCATTTGTCAGTATTTTTTTTTTTGAGCCTCTGTTTCAAGCCAAGCTATTGGACATAAGGCATCTTTGATTATTGCAGAGGAAAGATTTTATTGGGGTTTGGTATCTACCTAATTAAAAAGACATGAAATATAGCTAGTTTCATCTCAAGCCAATGTAATAAAACCATATATCTTTGAGCCGGCTATCTCAAATATTTTTATAATAAAAATTCTCTATATTTAATATCAGTTCAATCATCCCTGAGCAGATAGTCATACAAAGGGCAGCGCAGGTTGTTAAATTAGGTCTTATATTAAATATATCCAGTCTTTCTGTGTGTAGCATGCTTCTGTAAGTTTGCTCATAGGACACTGCACAAATGTCCCTTACAGGTTTGAATGCTGGCACCATAACCTCACCTGAGCCACTGCGGAATCTCCATGATTCTCAGTTTCCATGTCTATGAAACGATTTAACTGATACCATCACAAAAATGCCAGTAAATTGGTGGACATTTATTAAAATAGTAGGCAACTTTTAAACCAGGTCCTAAAAAGTAAATAGGTTTTCCTAGGCAAAGAAAACAAAGTAAAGGGTCATCAGTTGATCTGATTGGGTTATGCACACCTCAAGGGCATGCACACTGCTATTTTTTATTTTAATTTTATTTTAAAGAGAAAAAAAGAAAGTTTCAAAACAAGATAATAGGAGAGAAACCATAGTTAATACTTTGCATAGTTATCTTTAAATTAGTTATGTATTATTATTTTTAAATTAGTACAAGATATAGGCATTTAATTGTCCAAACAATATTAGCATGAACCTTTTTTTCAATGAACCAAGAGAAATTAATAGTATAACTCTCTTGTATATATATATTCAATTATTTTTCCTTTTCCCTTCCTTCTTTCCTCCTTTCTCCTGTTTCAGTTTCTCTTTCCTTTTGAATAGTTTCTTCCCATTTCACAATATCTATTGTACATTTTGGATCTTATTTACTCTTTCAGCTTCTCACACTAGAGAGAAAATATGATGCTTACATATCTGAATCTGATTTATTTCAGTTATAAGTATGGTCTCAAGTTGTGCCCATTGACCTATAAAAGTCTCCAGTTTATCCTTCTTTATGGCTGAGTAATACTCCATTGTGTAAAAAGACTATATCATTTTAATCCATTCCTTGGTTGGTGGGCATTTGGATTGTTTCCAAGATTTAGCTGTTATGAATTAGTACACTGCTATTTAATCTCAAGACTATCCTTTACAGGGAAGGAGCAAGATATTGGCTCCTTTTATCTCTTATTATCACTTTAAGTTTTTTTTAACCAAAATTTAAAAAAAAGCATAATAAATGTCATTAACATGGATCTTTCTGGGTGCTGGGGATTGAGCACAGAATCTCATACATGCTAAGCATGTGCTCGATCTCTGAGCCACACCTCCAGCCAGTAATGCTGCCTTTCATTGGTGAAATTAGTAGCTAGTTAATTGGCATAAAGAATACTAGAGATGGGTACTCAGTGGTCATGTTAGGAAGTATTCAAGTTATGTGGATTAATGAATACATTTGAGAGATGCTACTGCCTTGTATGAATGAGGTATAGACAGCTAGCAAAGTTTCTTAATTTTTTTTTTTTTTTTTTTTTTTTTTTTTTTTTTTTTGCAGCACTGGGGATTCAACTCACAACCTCACGCCTGCCTGCCAGACAGGTGCTTAAGTCATTGAGCCAAACTCCTAGCCCTGGTTTTTTGAGGCAGGGTCGCACTGTGTACAGCTCAGGCCGGCCTTGCGCTCGCGTTGTAGCTCAGGCCGGCCTCGAACTCACAACGCTCCTCCTACCTTAGCCTCCCTAGTGCTGGGATTAAAGGCGTGCGCCACCATGCCCGGCTGGAAGTTTCTTACTTTTGACTCATAAGTATGGCATCCCTCATATGTCCTCCAATCAGCTTGGGTCTAATGGCTTCTCTAATTTTTGTTTATCAAAATCTGAGCATATTGTTAGCTGATTCTCATCCCAAAAAATGGTTTTACTTGCCTCAAAGGATCCTTCAATTGAGGTTCTATAGACAAAAAACTGGAACGTTCCAGAAGGTCAAGTTAAAGATGTTGTTGTACTGTTTTATGTCTGCTTGCTAAAAGGTTCTGTTGCAGAAAAATACAGTGTGAGACTTACTTTCAGTAGAGCTAAGTAGCAGCATTATGGGTGAATAGTTTATTTTCACCCATTTCAGATGTTTTCTGGGGTTATCATTAGCTACCAAAAAGAGTCAAACATAAACTTTATTATCTTGGGACTTATGTAAATTATCTTAGAGCTGATGTAAAGGCATAGAGATATCAGAGCCCAAGGGAATCAGGGAACAACTAGAAGGTAGTCTCTCTGGAGCATAGGACCATTTTGTTTGAGTAGAAGAGTAGTAAGATATGAATTTAGAAAATAAGTTTGGGGCCACCTGGTGGAAGACACTTGTGTTTCAGCCTAACAGTGTGTTTGCACAGGAGTCCAAGGAGGCTTTTGAGAAGGGCTATTATGTGCATTGGTTCAGATTTACTTTCTGGTTGCCACCTAGAGAAAGAGGAGGAAGTTAGACCAAGGGTTCTGAGCTCTGACCTGCAGGATTATCCTAACCTGCTGTCTGTTTCAGGGGAGCTTGTGAGCTAAGAATGGCTTTTACACTTCTAAGTGGGGGAGGGATGAGTTAAAAGGAAGAAAATGATACAGAATAGAAAATATGATGGAACTTTTTGGACCACTGCTATGCCCTGTCCTTTATGTTTCATTTATTGCTGTTTTGCTCTACAATGATGGAGTGGAATAGTTGCCACAGGTAGCGCTCTCAAAGCCTAAATTGTTTGCTGCCTGGACTTTTACAGAAAAAGTTTGACAGCCCTTGCATTAGACAAGGATTGCCATTGTCCTTGAGAGAGGCATTAGATCTGGTGGTGAGGGTGCGTGGAGAGTGGTCTCCTGGGAGGAATTAGAAGGACTTAGAAACAGACTGAATTTTTGTGATGAGATGGAGCCTACGATTCCTCATCTTCCTTGTTTGTCTTGTGATTCCGGTAAATGATAATGAGCACTTGGAAGCATGGAGACATTAGGAGAGAAAGTGACTGGCGAATATTACAGTTTAAATATGGAGTGTCCTCCAGAGACTCATAGATTGTGGGCTTATCCCCATTTCAGCAATGTTCAGAGGTGGATCCTAGCAAAGTGATTGGAACATGGGAGTGTTATACTCATTGGTGCATAGTCCCTTGATGAGTTCATGGCTGGATGTAGTGCTGGTCTGGTTGGAGAAAGCACATCACAGGGAGTGTGCCTTTGAAGGTTATATCCTGTCCCCTGACCCTTTTTCTCTCTCTAGTTCTTCTTTCTCTCTGCTTCCTGGCCACCAGAGTGGACAACTGTCCTCTAGCAGACCCTTCTGTCACGAGGCAGCCTACTGTAGACTGAACCCTCTGAAATCATGAGCCCAAATAACCTTTCTTTCCTTTAAATTATGTATGTTGTGTGTTTTGTCCCAGAAGGGGAAAGATAAGTCTGGTGGGATTGGCCTTATTTTGGGTTGTCCTTCTTGAATCTGAGCTAACTATAGACAATCCAGGTAGAGGAAACAAATTCAAATCTTAAAGTTTAGGCCAAAGAGGACAGACAAGAGAAGGAAGAGAAATAGAATAGGTAGAAATCTAAGGAGAAATCAAAGATGAAAAGCTCTTGCTTCAAAGAAGGAATGGCTAACAGTATCAAATGCCATGGAATTAAAATAGCTGAAAATTTAAATGGTTCATTACATTTAGCAGTTGGCTGATTATTGACAGTATTGAGCACTTTGACTTAAGTTGAGGACTGCCTACTTCAGCACGGCTATTTGGGCTTCCCTGGATATCTCAAAGTCAACATATCCTAGTGTGAACTCATCATTTCCCTGATTCTGACATTGTGCTACTGAAATCAGTGATTTCTTTCTTAGTAATGATGTTGTCTATCCAGATAATAACCCGGCATCCTGGTTGTTAGGCTTAGGCATGCCTTTATCCCCAGTTAGCCAATCAATTACTAATCATCCTGATTCTGCCTCTTTAGTATGTCTTCAACACGCACAGGAACTATTTCACTGTCAACCCTCTAACACAGTTATTTTAAGAGTCTTTGCTGGGCTCCTGTCATGGTGTATTAACTGTCCTTTCCCATCTGTTCTTTCTCATCCAATTTATCCTTTTTTGAATTTTAATTTTAAATTTTATTGTGCATGTTTGAAATACGTAATAGTTAATTCATTGTGGGGAGTTGATACATATACGTAACACATCTTAGTTCTTTTAACCTCCCCTTACCCTCCCTTCCTGCCACTTCCCTCCATCTCTTGGTTCCCTTCCCATTTGCAAAAGGTCTATCTTCTTAGCCAGGCGTGGTAGCACATGCCTGTAATCCCAGCACTGGGGAGGCTGAGGCAGGAGGATCACGGTGAGTTTGAGCCTATCCTGGACTACACGAACGTGTTCATGGCTGGCCTCTGCTACTTGGTGAGACCTTGTCTCAAAAAACAAAACAGCAACAAACAAAACAAACAAAAAAGATCTATCTGCCTGTTTCCTATTATTTATTTTTTATTTTGCTCTTTGATTTGTTTATACTTTGGGCTTCTCATATAAAATAAGTCATGTGATAGTTAAGCTTGTGTGTCTGATTTATTTTATTTAATATTATGGCCTCACATTGCCTAGATTTTCCTATCAATGAATCGAATCTATCCTCTTTGTAGCAGAGTAGTATACCACTGTGTACAAATACCACATTTTCTTAATCCAGTCACCTGTTGAGGGACAAATAGGCCACTTCTAAGATTTAACTGTTATGAAATGTGCTACAAACATGGGTCTGCCTGTTACACTATAATATGATGTATTTAACTCTTTGGGGAAGACACATAGAAGAGAAATAGCTGGGTAGAATGAAATTTCTGTTTTTAGCTTTTTGAGGAATCTCTATACTGATTTCCATCATGGTTGTATTAGTTTACATTTCCACCAACAATGCAGAAGGGCTCCTTTTTCTCTCCAGCTTCACCAGCATGTCTTATTGTTTAATTGCTTGATGGTAGTTGTTTTTTCTAAAGTACGAGGAAATCTCAGTATTGTTTTCATTTCCATTTTTCTGTGGCCAGTGATGCTGAATATTTTTTCATGTATTTATTAACTACCTATACTTTGGAGAAATGTCTATTCATCTCAGTTGCCCAGTTTTTGATTTGGTCTTTTATTTTGGAGGGGCCTGGTTTTTAAAGGTTTTTTATGTATTCTAGGTATTAGTTCTCTGTCTTAGGTGCAACTGGCAAAAATATTTTTCCCATTCTGTAGGTTGTCCTTTGCTCTGTTGGTTATTTCCTTTGCTGTGCAACCACTTCTTAATTTGATATAATACCATTTGTCGATTCTTGATATTATTTCTTGTGCAATTGGGATTCTGTTCAGAAAGTCCTTGCCTATTCCTAGGACTTCAAGAGTTTTACCTACTTCACCTTCCAGCAGATTAAATGTTCCTATTTTAATATTTAGATCTTTGATCTATTTTGATTTTTAGTTTAATATATGGTGAGCGATAGGGGTCTAGTTTCAGTCTTCACCTGTGGATAGCCAATTTTTCCAGCATCATCTTTCCTCCAGCCTAGGTTTTTGGCCCCTTAGTCAAAGATCAGGTGACTGAATGTGCCTGAGGCTGTTTCTGTGTCTTCTCTTCTGTTCCACTGATCCACATGTCTGTTTTTGCCCAGTATTGTGCTGTTTTTGTCATTGTAGCTTTGTAATATAACTTGAAATCTGGATTGTAATACCTCCTGCTTTGCTTTTGTTACTTAGGATTGTTTTTGCTGTCCTGGGTGTCCTATCAATCCTTCAGCATTTTAGGAATGTTTTCTCTAGTTCTGTGGGGAATGCTATTGGTATTTTGATTGGAACTGTGTTAAATTTTTGTATTAGTTTTGAGAGTGTGACCCTTTTGACAATATTGGTTCTTCACATCCAGGATCAAGAGGTGTCTTTCCATTCTCTGATGTTCTCTTTGGTCTTCTTCTTTGGAGTACTGTAGTTTTCATTGTTGAGGTCTTTCACTTTCTTATGCAGATCGATTCCTAAGTATTTAATTTTTTAATGCTGTTGTGAATGGTGTTGTTTCTCTAGTTTCTTTCTCCATGGGTTCATTATTAGTATAGAGGAATGCCATTGATAATTGTGTGTTGATTTTGTATCCTGCTACACTGTTGAATTTGGTTATTAATTCTAGGAGTCTTGGTGGACTTACTTGGCTCTTCTTTGTAAAGGGTCATATCATCTGCAAATAATGATAATTTGAATTCTTTCTTTCTCATATTTATCCATTTTATTTGTTCCTTTTGCCTGATTGCTCTGGCTAATATTTTAAAAACTACTATATTGAACAGGAGTGGTGATAGTGGACATGCTTGTCTGGTTCCTGATGTTAAAGACAATGCTTCCAGCTTTCCCCCATTAAATGTGATGTTGGCGGTTGGTTTGTCATGGACATCCTTTGTCAGATTGGGTTAAGGTCCTTTTATTGTCTAATTTCTTCATCATGAATAGATGTTGGGTTTTGTCAGAGGCCTTTTCTGCCTCTACTGAAATAATAACATGATTTTTGTCCTTGCTTCTCTTTATATAGTGTATTGCATTCATTGCTATGCATATTTTAATTATCCTTGCATCTCTGGGATAAAGTCTACTTGGTCATGATGATTTGTTGCATTTGATTGCCAGTATCTTTTTGGAGACTATGTTTATTGAAGAGATTGGCCTATAGTTTTTTTTTTTATTGGATAATTGTGTGGTTTGGAAGCAAGGTCATGCTAGTCAGGAATGACTTTGTGAGTACTACTTGCACTGTTTCCTTTTTATTTTCATTAAAGTATTTGTTTTATAGTCTCCATGAAGTTCTTATAGAATTCGATGTTAAATACTTCAGGTCCTGAGGTTTTCCTAGTTGGTAGGTTTTTTTTTTTTTTAACTCCCTTAATTTCACTGCCTACTATTGAATTGTTCAGAGTTTTTATGTCTTATAGGTTCAGTTTTATTAGTTCGTATGTGTCTAGGAATCTGTCCATTTCTTCTAGAGTCTCCAGTTTGTTGGAGTACAATTTTTCATAATAGTTACTAATGATCTTTTGGATTTCAACTATATCCATTGTGATTTTTCCTTTTTTATTTCTAATTGCACTGATATGGTTCTTTGTTTTTCTTTTTTGGTAAGTTTGGCTGTGAGTTTGCTATTTTGATCATTCTTTCAAAGTAGCAGCTCTTTGATGCTTTGTTTTTCTTTTTTTTAGTTTCAGTTTCTGCCATGAATTTTTTTTTTTTTTTGAACCAGGAATCAAACTCAGGACCTCATGCTTGTCTGCTGTGATCTTTATGGCTTTATTCCTTGTATTAGGTTTGAGTTTTGACTGTTCTTATTTTTCTGATCTCTTGAGTTGCATTATTAGTTTATTTATTTGAGCTTGTTCTGTTTTTCTCATGCAAGCATTCAAAGCAATGAATTTCCTTCTAAGGACAGGTTTCATTGTGTCCCATAGGTTCTGGTATGTAGTACTGTCTTTATTGTTTCTTTCTAGGGATTATTTAATTTTTTCCTTGATGTCTCTGAGTTCCATTGAGTGTTCAGCAGTATATTATTTAACAGCCTGATGTTTGTAAAATTTCTGTGGCTTCTTTTGTGATTGACTTCTAGTTTATTCTGCCATGAGATGATAGTGTAGATGAGATGATTTTGATTCTTTTATTTTTACTTAAGCAGAATTTATGCACTAGTTTATGGTCTGTTTTGGAGAAAGTTCTGTGTACTGCTGAGAAGAATACATATTCTGTGGTAGTAGAGTAGGACCCTCTCTAGATATCTGTTAAGTCCATTTGTTCAAAGTGTGGTTCAGTTCTGATTTTTCTTTTGAAATTTCTTGCTTAGTTGATCTATTTGTGTATTGAGGTTATCCAACATACAGTTTATTCTTTACCTGTAATCAGTGGGATCCTTTTGAAAGTGAGTGTGATTGGGCCACACCCCTGTTTAAAGTTTCTTTCCATTTGCTGTGAAGTAGAGATTCTCAAGGTGTAAAAAACTTTCATGATATGTTCATCGTGTGTCCAGTAACACCGTTTTTTATCACCCTACCACCATATCTCTACAACAAAGTAACACAAGCCCTTTTCCAGAATCTTGAAACCACCACATTTCTTTCTAGATCAGGCTTTTCTAGCTTGTGAATTAATTGCTCGGTTTAAAATCTTTTCCCCTCTCTCTTTCCACATAGCGAATTCCCCTGAATTCTTTCCACATCAGTTTCTGCGACTGCTTCAGTAAAACCTCCAATTTCCTGATCTATTCTGGTCTTCTTATGCTCTCTTGTAGCTCCTTTACAGAGAAGCGAAGGTATTATTTAACACGCTTTCTCTTCTGAAAACAGGAGCCATACTTGTCTGGTTCATGGCTTAGGCCCCAAAACAAGGGGTAGTGTCATGATCTGTGTCTAGATGCCCCTCAAAGCCTCATGCACTTGTAGTTGGGTTTTTTTCTGAGGCAACTGAATTGTGATTGACTCATAGAGCAATGCTGGGATTAAGGGTGAGTGATAGCTGGATCAACCCACTGATTAGATGACCCTAATCCCAGCAGTCTGAGTAAGATAAAAGGGGCAGAAATGGGCTTATTTCTCCCCACCTCACCCCCTTTTTTTTTCTTTTGCTCTTGCTGCTTTTTCTGTCTTCTGCTGCTCCAGCCACCAGGAGCTGTTATCTCTCCACCACGGGCCCCTCTGCCTCAGAGCCAGGGGACATGAACTGAAGTCTCTACAAACTGTGAGTTAAATAAACCTTTCCCCTCCTAACTTTGGATGTAGGGTATTTTATCTCAGCAACAACAGAAAAGTAACTAAGACCAACAGTGCCTTTTGCTCTACATTGCCTTGGTAGAATGAACACACAAGGTAGGAAGGCAGAGATGGTAAGTTCTGTAAGTTTTTGTTTCATCCATTTTTCATAAATTTGGATCCCAACAAGAAAGACAACTCATTTGGTTCTAGGAATTATTTAAATTCTTTTTTGACTGACAAGTAGTGAAAAGTAGATTCAAAATGGAAAACAGATTTTAAAAAAAGGTTTTAAAATGTTAATAGGTAGGGAAGGCTTGAATATATTCGCAAGGCAAAGAATTCAAAAAGAGGAGAGAAAGTTTGAGAGAGGAGGGTAACTAGTGAAGCCAGGACGACAGAGAATCTAGAAGTTGAGTGGACCATCAAATACTTACAGAGTCATGGAGAGAAGAAGAGAGTTATGTTGTGGCACTACAGAGAAGTGCATAACAATTAAGGTCACTAGGGATAATTGAAGATATGTTACGGAGACATTTGGAAGCAATTACTACTTGGGCTCAGATTTCTCTTATGAGTAGAAAGTTATAAGCTGAACTGTGATCCCTAAAAAAGATTTGTTAGATTCTGAACCTCTGGTAACTAAGACTTTATTTCAAAATAACATCTTGGTAGATGGAACCAAGTTAAGATGAGGTCATTTAGGCGCAACCCAGTCCAATGTAAATGACCTCATAAGAAAAGGGAAATGCCATGGGATGACAGAGACAGAGACTGGAGGGATGTAGTGACAAGCTAAGGAATGCCAATAATTGATGGTCTCACCAGAAGCCAGGAAGAAACGAGGAAAGGTTCTACCCAGACTCTTGGGGAAGCACAGCCCTGCGGCACACTGACTTCATGCTTCTTGTCGCTAGAACTGTGAAAAAACAAATTTCTGTTGTTTTAAGCCACTCAGTTTATGGTAACTTGTTATTGCTTCCCAGGAACCCAATATAGATTTATTTATCATTTTTTCAGAGGGGTGGAATATAGTGTTGGTCTGTGAACTTTGATAAGAGTTAGCACAGTCACTTTGCGGGGAAAGAGAGCTTATTTAAATCTAGCAACAAGCTAGCTGAATCCTTCCTGAGTCTCCAAAGCCATGATAACATGATTAAAGATGAAATAGAAAATTTAAAAGACTATGTTGGAAAGGGACAATATCTAGATAAATATTTTTTTTTAAAAAAAAGCCATTACATTTACCTACTGAAATCTAAAAAGATAGAAGTTGGATCATTCTGTTTATCTTTTAAAAGGAAATAAAATTCTTAAAAAAAAAAAAAAAGAAACATTTTCTTTTTTTTCCTCTTTCTTCTTTTTGAAAGTTTTTGTTGGTTTTGCAAGGCTGGGTTCAAACCCAGGACCTTGCATTTACTCAAGTATTCTACCTGTGAGCTCCACTCCTTTTTCATTTGAAGGACTGTGAATGTCATAATAGCAACAGATTTCATATAACGTGTAGATTCAGCCCATTTAAGCATCTGCTTTGTGTTGGATCAGTGTTATCTCATTTACTTTACTCATTACTGAACTTAGGTATTTTGTTCCCCCTCTTACATATGACACAACGTTTCAGAGATGCTCTCATCCAGCTAGGATGGGACACTGTGGGGCCTGAAACCAAAGTCTCTGAATTCCTTCTAATTTCTAATACCTTCGATTGGTTTCTCTCTCTGCCATATCAGGTTGCAGGGATGTTTCTCACAGCCTTTCAATAATTGCCAACTGCATGTGAGAAAAATGTAAATTTAGCGAAGGTAGTTCTTCAGTGGTCTGAGTCAAGTAGCTTTTAGGAAATCCGTTTTGATAAACAGTCTAGAATTCTTAAGAGATGAATGGATGAACAATCTTGCTCAAACACCACTTTTCTCCAACTGTCCTCTTGAAATCTGCGGACTAGTTTGTAGTAAATATCTGGCATTGTTTGAGAGAATAGTCACATGGCTTATATATTAAAATGTGCTAGGCAAGCTTAATGTTGTAATGAATGTTGAAAAGCTTGACTTGTTTTCTTTCTTGGATTGAGGGTCATTTCACTTCTGAGTCCTAATTAAAAATTTATTGAGTGAATAAGTAAATCTAAAAATTCTATATTAGCTGTATTAGCTCACATATTACACAAAGGAGGCTAGGTTGTAGCTATTTAAAGCAGCAGAGATGTTTCTAGGGTTGCTGCTATTAAACATTCTAATTTCATTGTCTGATCTGAAGGTCAAGGGCACCAACTTGATGGAACAAAACCCCTCCTTTGGGGAATCACGAGAGGAAGTGTGCCCCAGTTCACCACCAGTGATCACAGAGGAGGGGTTACAAATGGTGCTCAAAGCATACTTGCCCGCCAGTGACCCTCAAAGCACCCTGTGGCTCCATGTGTCTTTGACCAAGTTTATAGCCTTTCATTGCCCTTTGTGGCTATTGTGGATCACCCAGGGGAGAAAGTCGATCTCAGGTTAGCTAGGACCCAAGCTGGGCAGAATTGTCAAGATCACAATCAACAGTGCTGATTATTTACATGCAGTTCCAACCACATGATCTTTATCTGTGGGATCAGGAACCACACTGACATATTTCATCCAGTGCTGTTTTTTCTATCTCATCTCTTGGGCATTAAGATGGGAAGTGATAGGAACTCCCAGGGCTGTGGATAGTATAACAGCATAGTTTCTTTCCCAAAAGAATCTGTAAAGTACTGTTGGATAAGCTTAACATTTGACCAAACCGGAATATCTAATGAATTGTTAAAATAGACACCACATGCAGGCTTTTTCATGCTTTTGAAACCTTCTCAGTTGGAATATAAATACTCCTTCATACCTACCATGCTTTAGTAGTCAAAATCATATTATTAACTCTGCTTCACTGTAACTTTTTTATAAAAGCAATATATTATATTTGAATTTTCAAAGAAAAATCTTTGACATTTATTGCACAAGTTCATATAATCTTTTTTTTGTTTATTTGTTTATTTCATTTCTTGGTGCTGGTAGGGGGCACAGATTAATAGAGAGAGGGTAGAAGAATCTGGAATATTCTGCCAATACATTATCCTAAAATGCCAATTGTATTTATTTGAAATTATTGAGATGGAAGAGAGAGTAGGAATGGAAAAATTAAAAATAGCCAGAGAACCTGACAAGTTCCTGAGTCTAATGATGTATCTATTTTAGGAGAGAATTATGAAAATCAAAATGCACAATGAAAGTGTCAATGTTGTTTAATTGATAAACAGTGCAGCAGATAGCTGTCATGAGATGCAATTATCCAAGCAACATTGTTATTAAAATTACTGAAAAATTTTAAAAAGAAAATCAGACTGCAACTTGATGGAAACTAATCAGCCTTTCTTGTAAATGAAAAACTGCTGAAAGGGATAGCGAGTGTAGCAGCATAAGGTAAATTTGTTATATTTTCCTCAGCAAGAAGTAAGGAGAATCTTTTGAAAAACATCAAAGGTAGACAAATTCTTTTTGGCATAACCTATTGTGAAAAAAATTTAATTCGGAGTACATAGCCTTTTGACCTTTATTCCCCTGACTGGGTTAAAAAAATACAAGCAGGCTAGACTGTTCAGCTGATGGCTGGGGAAGGAATGCTGTTATTTTTAACTAGGCAAATACTTCCAGAGTCATCTGTTTTGAACAAAGAAGACTGATAGTCCTGTTCTGCATTTTCCCTGTGTCTGGAGTCTGAACCTGGCTGGCTCCAAATTAGGAAGAAACGCCCTTGACTTCGATACAGCTGCAGAGTCAGTAGAGTTCCTGTTACCTGTCATGTTTAAGTTTTTACTTAAATTACATTATTAGGGTATAGACACATTGTCTAAGAGCAAATGAAGGGGTAAGTCCTCCAAGAGTTAGCCGACAAATGGGTCTCCCACTCTAAATAAGTATTTTCTGTAAATCATTAAATTATGTCACAAATGGCACTCAGAAATCTCTTTTTTAATTTCAGTTTTATTAGTCCATGTTTATAGTGCATGACTACATTCATCATAAGCAGTTGGTGCGCGAACACAACAGCTCAATTCCTTTCACAGCCGCTTCCCCATCCTCTCTTGTCTCTCCCCTCCTCTCTTGGCCCCCTTCCCCTTTGTGAAAGATCTGTCTCCGTTTTCTGTTCTAAAAGAGCAAACATCAGCTCTGCAGAAAGAACTGACTGACCTGCACCAAATGCTGGCATTTTAAAGAATGCTATGCAATGGAATCCGTTGTTATCATAGTTCATTGCTCACTCCTGATTGCTCATATTTTATGTTCAGGAGCTGTAGCTGAGGTAGGAGGCTTAGCGAAGACATCTTTTTTGGTAGATAGCTCATCTCTGGAGTCTAAATTTTTGTAGGTATGGCCTATTATCTTTAGCTGAAAGCTATTAAGGAATCGTATTTATTTGACTTCTCCATATTGAGGTTTGGTGATGCTGGGTCATGGTTTGGTCAGACTCAGTCTACCTCTGCTTGCTGCTTTCCTAGGGGCCGTCTCAGTGGCTGTAATTTAGAACTTGACAAGTTCTTTTTTCCTGAGCAGTGGGAGACCATTGCAAAGTCAGTTCTTCAGAGCTATTAGACTTAGATTTTTAGACTCTTGTCTCATGCAGTTTCAGAATGACTGGAGTCCTGGATAGTCACCTTTTCTCATATTTGAGTTTCTGATTTTGCCATTCAAACCACAGAGTAACTGCCTCAATGTGCCACTGTCTCTGTCTCCCACCATGGTTTCTCCCTGGGCCAATTCCCAAATTTTCATCTCTAGCCTCATCCAGAATTGGTAAACATCCTAGGAAAGAAAAGGCTCAGGCCCTCAACTCATGCCTGAGAGGCACTCCCAATTCTGGAATTTTAGCTTTTAAATCCACTTTACTTCTGCCATTCACAGATGCACATCTAGCATTTCCAGCTGCAGGAGCGTCACCTAATCCACACTATTCCATCCAGTTCCATTCATGCAATCTTTTTTCAATCGCAGTTCATTAAGAGTTCAAAAAGTCCCATTCGTGGTCACCAGACACGGACGGAAGCTAGAGGAAGCCAAATGTGGACGGAAGGAAGAGCACGGGGACTGAGCCAGCCTGGGGCTGCCCTGCCTGGATAACTGCCCCGGAGGGGCTGAGAGCAGCTGTGGGAGCAGATGGCCGGGGCAGCGCGCCTATCCCGGGGCTCCTTGTGTGAAACTGTAACATTTACTTAACCTCCCTCACCTTTGTTTCCATGTTATAGAATATGAGCAATAATAGGATTTTTTATAGAGATTAATGAAATTTAATGCATTAGCGCTTGTGTCAGTAAAAGCTAGCTGTTGTTAATACTAGTTTGCAAAAATTGCCTACTCTTGCTGAGGAATTTTTCTCATGCACGAAAAAATGAATACAGTATCTGCCATGTTGGGGAAAATAGAGATTAGATGACAATGAATGTTTATTTATATGTGACATTATATCATACTGTAGTATCCTGGTTACAGTGGGCACTCAATAATTAGCTTACATCCCGTCTTACAAACTTTCCCTGAGATAAATTGCGGTTGTTTATTGTTTTAAATTCTGCTGCTTATTTCACATGACTTCAGATTCTTGCGGCACTAACTGTATCTTATTCATATTTGTGTTCCTAGCATCTGGCCCAGAGCCTATCACGATAATGCGTATTTGTTGAAAGAATGAATCAGTGAATGCTAATTTATAATTCCATAGTTCATTATTCACGCTAGCTCTCACCACATTCCCTTGTTCAAAGTGAGTGCCAAGTAAATATTTGTTGAATAAATGACTTAGTCAGAATCGTAAAAATGCTTAATAGTTTATTCAAGGATAATATCAATCTTCTTCTCAACCTGATTTAGGACACAATTTTTATTTGGTTGGTGACCTACCTTGTTCTGATAAATGTGGTCAGGGGTTATGAAAGAAATGGGGTCAAGACCGTTCACCTCTCCAATATAAGACCTCGACTCCTATTTGTCAGTTTAGGTTGCAGAGTACATTTTCTTATTCTCTCTGATTCAGGGTGACGCAGCAGCAACGTAAACTAAGATAATGAGGCAGTGTGAAGCGGGGCTCAGAGTGCGGAAGACAGATTTCTTGGATCATGGAGTATTAAACACTGAAACAATTAAAACCCTTTTTTGCAGGTGCATATATCATATACACTCAACTCTAGCATTTAACATGCAGAAGATAGATACATTGCCTAATTAGGAAAATAATACCTAAACATTTACATATCAGTTGCCGCTTTCACTGGAAAAATAGGAAAATTAATGAATTTTTATATATTCATTCTATTGTGCTGTACATCTATGAACATTATATTAGTTAACCTGCCCGAAAACAGTCTTTCCATGAGACAAGTCCTGCAGAGACCCTTACAGAGGTGACGACCCTGAAGACAGGAGTTCAAGAACTGGTTGGGGTCACAGTGATAATATGCGGAGGACAGGATAATATGTGGAGGATATATGTTAGCCCAGGTTTGGGGTCTCCTAGTTTCCTCTCCCTCTGCTGTGGTGGTTCTCCACCATCACAACACCCTTTTGAAAACAAATATTGTGTAATGACTGTTTTACTACTCTGAAATTAAATTCTCAAATAATGTAACTTTCCCACAAAGATAATTTAAAGCAAAATTTCTCTGGCTTTATTATGATGGCAAAATTCAAGGAAAGTAATTTTTAACGAGCTGTTATGTATTTCCACATGTAAAGGTTTCACCTTCAGTACACTAGAAGACATCATGCAAGGGTCCAAAGCTTCCAGCCATCTGCAAAATCCTGGTGAGTGTGTCAGCTGCGACAGCAGAATGGCACGAGTGTGTCATGTCTGTGCCTCAAACATCGGGCGAGAGAACTGTTCCAAAGCGAATGACATCTTTTGGTCTCTGTTTCCACGTAAAACATGAGCTGATTATAAGCTGGCCGCGCATGTGAGACAATGGCAGTGGGACAGGAAGGTCACCAGAGGTAGGGGAGGCTTTTCCTAGGTGGGGTGGGTATATCCCTGGCCGGATGGCTGGGATTCCTAGCTTTTCTCCATTGATGCCAGAAATACCCTCCAAAGCATTGTGAAATCCGCAGAAACCCCTCCACAAAGTTTCTAAACTGCCTGCTAGGGAGGTCCTGCCTGAAGTGAGAGAGCTGTTTCTCTGGTGAGTTCTCGAGGGAAACTAGACGGCGGGGCCGAGGGAAGCGATTCAGCGCTCCTGAGTGCAAGGCGTGTCGGATGGGACTTTAATACTGTGACTCATTCCTGGGTGGTGTTTAAGAGCAGAAATAGAAATAGAGCCTAGGAGGAATGACATGTCGGGAAATGCGAGCCCGGGGCCATCTCTTATGCTGCCACCACACCTGGCACGGGGTTTCTTTACCATACCCGTCCACATGCCTTGATGCCTTTGCTTTGATACTCCCAGCGACTGTCACCAGGCAGGAAACTGCCTACGACTTACTTGTTTAATATCCGTCTTTCAAATTAGAAGACAAAACGTTTCCATATTGAACATTGCTAATATGTATAGAGAGAGGGCCTTGCACGTAGCAGAACTTCAGCGAATATTTGAAAGTGAATATTTGGAAAGTTCTGGAGGACGAGTCTAAGACGTTGAATGGCCTGACTCTGATAACGATCTATTAAAGTCTGCAAACTGCATATATTATGACTCCTAGTCTAGCAAGCGGCGTGAAGGCTGGCTAATTAAACACGGACTCCACAGCCAGAAGTAGTTTTGCAAGCATGACTCTAGCGCCACCTTCTGCCAGGCACAGAAATTTGCTCTGGTAAATTTGTATTTTGAGAATCTAGACTTGACACTCAAACATTTCTTTATGCAGCAATATTTATTAGGTAATTTTTACAATGCCACGGTAATGGAAGGTCACAAATCCCACTAGAATTGTAAAATTTGGATCATCTATGAATAATAACCCATAAATCATAAATAAATAATGCTGACCAGTGTGAACAAAATTCCTATTTCCAGTAGTTGAAACACAAGGAATTTTCTTAGAGATGAGAGCAGATTTAGGATTTTTGTCTAACTGATTCAATGTCACTGTGTGTAGGTTTAAGGATCAATTATTAGCCAGGCATGGTGCACACACTTGTAATCCCAGCACTATGGGAGGCTGAGGCAGGAAGATTTCTAGTTTGAACCCAGTCTGGACTACTAAATGGCTCAGTGAGACTCTGCCTCAGAATTAAAACTGAGTGCAGGAAAACATTTTGAACATAGAATTCTCTTTGAAGTTATTAAGAGTGGATGTCATGGTGAGAACAGCTTGAATTCTGGTATCTCTGAAAACATTTGTTCAGAAGTTCTTCAAATGAAGTCTTTCACTTGACATAAAAATAAAATTGATGTTTCTTCATGTATTCTCATGGCCTAATCAGGCAGCTTAAAATGTGCATTTTCTCTAGTAAGATAGTATCTTCTCTTTGCATGATGCTTTTCTTTGTAATCTGTATGCTATTGTGCCTTATATAAATGAGTAATATCCCAAGGCATGAATCGGGTTGAGTAATGGTAAGAAACACTGTTAAACAACAAATGCCTCTGTTTGCAAACCTAGAAGAATAATTTTCACTTTTGATTCCTACAGGAACAGTTTGTTCCAGTGGAAGCAATGGAAGAGGTATTTTTAAAAAAACCACCTTCTAAAAGTTTTGGAAGCATACAGAAAAAGTCAGAAATTCTTTCTTTAAAGTAAACATAGTAAACATTTAAAATTTTGCAGCCCACAAGATATCCATCATAACTACTCAGTTCAGAAGTTGCAATTTGGGGCCAGGGATATAGCTCATTGCTGAGGCATAGTGCCTGCCTGGCAAGTGCGAAATCCTGAGTTTGACTCCCAGTAAAAAACGAAACAAAACAAACAAAAAAACCAAACCAAACCAAAACAAAACAAAAACAGTTTCAGAAGTTGCAATTTGCAAGCAGCCCTAGTTAATATGTAAATAAATGAACATAGCTGAGTTCCAATAAAATTTTATTGACAAAAAGAGACAGTGCACTGGATTTGGCCTGTGGACTCATATGTTAGTGAACTGTTATGGTTTGTGTCTAGATGTCCCCTGGAAGCCTCGTGTGGTCATAGGGCCTTTTCGGAGGTGGCTGAATCTGGAGTATGTGATGCTGGGATTAAGGATGAGTGTTAACTAAATCAGTCCACTGATCGGTTTGGCACTGCCCTAACCCAGGTAGTGCGGATAAGATAAAAGGGCCAGAAAGACACTGTCTGCCTCCCTTGTTGCTTTGACTGTCTTCTGCTGTCATGAACTGTTACCCCTCTGCCATGTGCCACCCTGCCTTGGAGCCAGCTGATTATGGATTGAAACCTCTACAAACTGTGAGCTAAACAAAGCTTCCTCCTTTATGATTGTCAGGTATCTTGTCTCAGCAACGAGAAAAAAGAGACTAACACATCAGCTTTCCATTACTAAAAAAAAAAAAAAAAAATACCTGTGTTAATCAACTTGCAAAGAGGAAAGATGTGTTTTGGCTCACAGTTTTGGAGTTTTCAACCTCTGGTTGGTTGGCTCTGTTGTTTCGTGGCCTGTAGTGAGGCAGCCCATCATGACAGGCAGTGCCTGGTAGAGTGAACTGTTCATTCCGCGGCTGGGATGTGAAAAGAGGCAGAATAGATATGGGTCTCACAAACCCCTTTAGGAGCACACCCCCAGTGATCTAAAACTGCCCACTAGGACCCACCTCTTTAAGGATCCATCATCTCCCAGTCGCCCCCAGCAGGACCAGCCTTCAACCTGTGGGTTTGTGGCATGCATTCCAGGTCTGAATTGTGGTAGATGCAGTCACTAATTCAAGAATGCGGCTTCAGAGTGGAAAGTTGCTCTCACAGAGAGACCAGAGGGCTTGTCCTGGGGGAAGAGCCAGAGCTACAGAACTGGACGCTGCAGAACCAAAGGAAGCTGGGCTCTTGCAGCAGGGTTCATGGCAACAGACTGCACTGAGCTGTGGTAGATAATCAAAGACTAAGGCAGCCCTCGATTGCAAACTGCGAGTGAAGCAGATGAACAGCGTGGAACGTGCTGCCCAAAGAGTCAGCACCAAAGTGCTAAGGCAGGGCTGGAGCTAAGATAAAACCAGCCCCAAACCTCTGTGGGAGCAGAGAGCTGCAGGCCTCCCTGCTATCCAGCCTCTAGAGTCAGCCTTTTGTTTCTGGAGACAGACGCTGTCACTCGCAGGCTTTGTGTGAGACTTTCCTTCGAATCGGTGGCCTGAGTTCTGTTTGAGAAACCATGGTCATTACTCATTCATTCATGCATGTAACCTATAATGTGTCAAACTGTCAGACTTGTTCTACTCCTGGAGGCAGGGCAGTGAATGGGGAATCTTGCATAAACATTTTTTTTAATCTGTTGCTCATGATGCTTTAACAGGTCTATAATTTGGAGATATGAAAATCCAAGAATGATCTTCTGTTTTCCTGGGGATCCATTTATTTTGTGCAAACTATTAGTCTCCTTCTCCTTTTTTTTTTTTTTTTGGTACCAGGAATTGAACTCAGGACCTTGCGTGTGCCACGTGGGTGCTTGTGCCTCTGAGCTCTGTCCCCAGCCCCCTGCTTTTGTTTGTTCCCCTCCCCATCAGGCGTATATACCCACCAAGCGAATCAGTGGTTATAGGCAGAGGACACTTAGGTTTTCTTTTCTATTTTAAAGAAAAATTAGCCATTTGATTGTATACATATATTTAGCTTTATCAAAATAGGCCTATGCATTTGTTTCCTATTGTTGTATCAAGTTAACACAAACTTAAAACAGCACATTATTTTCAGATTGTTCTGGAGGCCCTACTGCATTCTTGCTGGAAGTTCTAGGGATGAATCCATCTCCCTGCCTTTACCAGCTTCCAGTGGCCCCTGCCCATGGACAAAGCTGTCAGTTTTGCATATGCGGATCTCAATCCCCACCTTCTTCTCTCTCTCCCGCCCACCTTCCTCTGTATAGAGACCGTTGTGATTACACTGGCCCCATTCGGATAACCTAGGCTCCAGACGTTAAGACCCTAAACTGGGCTTGGTGGTGCATACCTGTAATTCTACTGCTCTGCCAGGCTGAGGCAAAAGGATTTTGAATTTAAGCCCCTCCTAGGCAATTTAGTAAGATCTTGTCTCAAGATAAAACAATAAAATGGGGGGAGTGGATAGAGATGTAATTAAGTGCAAAGACCTAGAGTTCAATCTCCAGTACCATAACAAACAAACCACAAAACCTTAAATCTATTTTATTTTTCAAAAACTTTTATTTGCATTAGTATGTTTGCAGTATAGAATTCATTGTGAGAACTGGTGTGGAGAACGTGTGCATAACACATCTCAATTCTTTACTTTCCCTTTATTTCCCTCTAAAAATTTTTTTGTTAACATCGGACTCATTTATTTATCTTACAAGTCCTTATCAAGTTAGTTGTCATAAATACAGATTAATAGCCAGACTAATAGGCCAAAAGACATGCAAAACACATAAGACAATTATACTAAATCAAGACACACTTTTAGATACATTGTCTATACTGGGTTACAGTAATTTTTCTCTCTCTTTTTTTCCTATTGTCTGTCTTTTATTTTGCGCTGTATTTATATATTGAGTTTCTCATGTAAGAGAAACCATGTGATATTTAAGCTTGTGTGTCTGATTATATCACTTAATATTATGGTCTCAAAGTGCATTAATTTTACTAAAAATGACTTGAATTTATCTTCCTTTATGGCAAAATACTACTCCATTGTGCATACATAGTACATTTTCTTTATCCACTCGTCTGTTGATGAATATTTAGGCTGCTTCTAAGAGCTAGCTCTTATGAACTTTGCTGCTGTAAACATAGGTATGCATATATCACTGTGGTATATGATATCTTTAACTTTTTTGGGAAGATACCTAGAAGGGGAGTCACTGGGTCAAACAGAATTTGCATTTTTAGTTTTTGAGGAATCTTCATATTAATTTCCATAATAGTTGTACCAGATTACACTCCGGCAACATACTCCACCCATGGCCTCTCCAGCGTTGGTTATTGGCTGATTTCTTGAGGATAGCCATTCTTTCTGGGGTGAGATGAAAACTCAAAGTTGTTTTAATTTGCATTTCTCCAATGGCCAGCGATGTTGAATGTTTTTCATGTATTTCTTGGCTGCAAAACTTTAAATTTAATCAATCTGTTAAATCCCCATTGCTGTATACAGTAACATATTCACAGATTTCAGGGATGATAATGACATTGAAGGTCATTATATGGCCTAAAACAGCCTAAATGTCTTAGCATACATTTTTATGAGACAAAATATGGTATGTGCAAGAGTAGTTCTCCCTATCCAAAAGAGTTAATTTTTTTTGGCCTAACTTTCTTATAAAATATAGGCAGTTAAAAACTAATTACTTTCTTTCCCTTTCATAAATTTTTAAAACTCATGAGACAAGCATAATAAATTTCTGTTAAATAACTATCTTAAGCCAAAATGGAATTTAATTTCCTAAAGGTAAGCTCTGAAGATTTGATTTAAATAAACGTTGTAAATTAATTTTAATTAATGTTTTCAACATGAGAAGTTATTGATGCTTTTGAGTACTACAAGTGCTAATACCACAACCTAAAATGATATGATTAAATAAGTCTAAGACAGTTTTAATCAAGAGTTTGAAGAAGCATTTGTTTACTGCTTGACATAATTGGGCTTAAACATAGTTGCAAAATTATTATGGCATACAGAGTTATAAAATTGCTATGTATATTTTTCTTTTATAAGCTTGTGCATGCACAAAGCATTATTTTAAAAAGTAAAAGTAAATAATGGTATGCACCCCTTTAATATGATACTTGTAAAAAATGTGTGAAACTTATGCTTGCTTTTTTACTGCATAAATAGTTCTGTGTTGAAACAAACACACACATTTCATTTTCAACTGAGATTAGGTGATTTCTGCCTTGCTCTTCACTGTGTCCTTTTTCCCTTCCCTCCCCTTCTTTCCCCTCCTCCTCTCTTTCTTTCTTTCTTTCTTTCTTTCTTTCTTTCTTTCACTTGTTGCAATCAGACAATAAAATGATTCAGAAGATACCGTTAGCCTTGTGAGGACTGTCCCTGTGACTAAGTCTAGAATCCTCTTTTTACTCCTCTCAGGCATCTTCTTGAATTGCCTTATCGGGCCACCAATCATGTTGATAAAATAAAGGCTGATCACATAGGAAACAGAAGGTCACAACAAACAAACCAGGAGCCAAGGCTATGGAAACACCCAACACAGTTCACCCGTGGCCCACACAACCTGTGCAACACCCGTGACGACGGCAGACTGCCGAGGGCGAAGTTGAGTCATGGTGGACAAACATTCCTTCCTTCTTTTTATTTTTTTTAAATTTTTAAAATTCTTTTTAGGGCAGAGATAAGATTTATTGGTGAACTTGTTAAGGAGGGGTGGCACAGTGGAAGTCTTCAGAAGTGCAAGGCCCACCGCTTGTCCAGGGGACTGCGATTTGGGATGTGTTTCACCCCACAGCCATCAGGCATGAGGCGCTTCTCGGCCACCACATCTTCAAATCCTTCTTCATTGAACGTGGTGAATCCCCACTTCTTGGAGACGTGGATCTTCTGGTGCCCAGGAAACTTGAACTTAGTCCTGCGCAAGGCCTCGATCACATGCTCCTTGTTCTGTAGCTTGGTGCAGATAGACATGATGACCTGTCCAATGCGAACTCTTTCCACTGTACCCTGGGGCTTCCCAAAGGCACCCCACATGCCCGTCTGGAGCCTGGTGGCAGGCGGTCAGATACATGAGCATTCACCAGAAACTGTGTCTCCAAGCTCCCTTAGGGCAGCCCGAGCAAGCAACAGGCTGCGCACACTACCGAGGAGGTAACGTTTCTGCTTTAGAATGAAACTTTCCCCCGACTCTCTGTGGTACTAGTGGGGGTTTGTTTTCTGGCCCTGGGCCACTTGGTATGTGTAAGGGGTTATTGGGTGTAATTTGGAAGAAGCCCCGCTCTATGAAATTCTGTGATATGTGATGATTAGTGGTCTATATTTCACATCAAAACTAAGAGAGAACCAAGTCAAATGAAGTGGCCATATTCTACCGCCATATGGGCTGGAAAGACTTCTAACAAAGCTCCTGACAAGGCTGCTGACTTGTTGTCCGTTACTGCGATTGTTAGACTTGCATGCTGTGCAAACTTGACAAAGCAATGTTTATATTTTTCACTCATGTCTCTGGAAGATTCCTAGCAACATGTTACAGAGTTCTAGATTTTCTGAACCCCAGTGAAGAAACCCTGGTAACTAATACAATAAAATAGCAAGATAAGGGTGATACACCATGGGGTGTGTGTGTGGGAGTTGCCATTGACAATCGGATCAAAAATGCATGAAGATAAAGCACGGTAAATAGAGGTGCATAAATGCATCTTATTTCTTTTTATAAAAATGACATTATTTTTGAGGCAGAAATGCATTTTCTTTTGCAATTGAGTATTCTACTGAAGTCATGGTTTGAATGATGCACTCACTTATGTCCACTCTTGCCTGAAATCCCACTAGAATGGGAGTAAAGGGAAAAAGAATGCCAAAGGAAAAAAAAAGCAGAAGAGGCTATGAAAATGAATGAAAATTGGTAATGAAGCTTTGGAAGATGAGTCTGTGTTGCTGACTCATGTAGTGGAGCACAGGAAGCCAAAACCTGATGGCGTACAAAGATAGAAGTCAATGGGAAGAAAAATGACTAATTGTACAAATTCCCAGCAACTAGAGGCAATACATTGCCAAAGAGTGAAAGCGGACGGGAACAAAAGGACTGGTTGAAAGTTTGTATGAAGAAGTGTGTTTTATGTGGCTATCAGAATGCAATAAACAACCCTACAGTGTAGTTCTTAAAACAAGAAGCATTGCTTAGCTCACAGATGTGCTGGTCCTCGGTGGCCTTGGCATAGAACACCTTTGCTTATGCATCTGTAGTCATCTACACAGTTGGGTACATGATGTTGATGGTGGCTGAGTTTTCTCCTATCTCTGGGCTCTGGTTAGTGCAAAAAGCTGACTCAACGCTGGTCTGTGTGGTCTCTAATCCTACAGCAGGCTTATTCCTTAGGCAAAGACAGGATCCCAGGAAAATCAGTAGGAGCTTGAAAAGTATCTTGATGTCTGGAATCTACATGGTTTACCATCATTTCTTTCTTTCTTTCTTTCTTTCTTTCTTTCTTTCTTTCTTTCTTTTTTTTTTAATATATTCTGTTAGTCAAAGTAGATCGTAAGACCCGGTGACAGTTCAGAATTGGGGAAATAGTTCTATATCTTCATGGAAGTATTTTATAAAATCATGTCTCAAAGGGGATGGATAAAGGAACAAGAGAAATATCGTGATGATTTTTTGTTGTCTGTTCCAATCATAGTCTGCTGATGACATTTCAATCAGTAATGGACTGCATCGATGACAGTGGTCCCATAAGGTTATAACAGAGCTGAAAAAAAATTTTTTTGATACAGAGCGTTAGAGTTTTAATGCAATGCACTAATCACATTTGTGGTGATGCTTGTGTAAACAGAGCTGCCACATTGCCAGTCATAAAAAGTATAGCACAGACAGGGATGTGTAGTACATAATACTCGATAATGATCCTAAATGACTATACTACTGTACATTTTCCCACAGCGTAGGTTTAGCATTGATTTTACTGTGCTATCCTTTTAATTGTCATTTCAGAGTATATTCTTTTTACTAATAAAAAATTTTACCATAAGAAAATGTGTTTCATCCATCTCCTGTTTATTGGGTCTCTTGGTTGCATCAAGGAGCCACACTGAGTGATGGACCTAGGCCACTCTGGTCTGTGGAAAGTAGCACAGTGCGGTCAGAGGCGTTCACACATTGAAATTGTCCAGCGCGCTTTCTCAGAATTTATTCCCCAATGTTGAGGGACCCATGACTCAGATTATTTTCCCTACCTTTGCTCCATCCCTGGAATTGAATACTATTGATATTTTTTAAAAGAAATATTCAAACAACAATAACGATTGGAAACTAAGTAGATAATAAAAGTTAAACTCAACGTTTATCTTTTTGCAGTGTTTGGAGATTGAACCTAAGATCTCACACTTGCTAGGCAAGTGCTCTACCACGGAGCCACATTCCCAGGCCCCCCAAATTTAAACTTTTAATAAAAAAAAATCTGGACAATAATGTTGAGGATATCATCCATTATACTTGTTTCCCACTGCTGGGTGACACAGTAGCAGATGTCTAATGACCTAAGCCGTTATACATTTTTACTTTAGTCTCTCTGTGATGGGAGTTTAGGCAAAGCTTAGCAAAAGTTCTGTGTTTCAGTGTCCCCGAAGGCTTCAGTCCCAAGTTCTTCTGCATGATGCTGTGCTGTCATCAGAGACTCGACTTGAGGAAGATCAGATTGCAAGTACAGTGAAGGCTTTGGCGGACGTCGTTGCCTTGGGGTTTTACGGCTGTGGGCCCCACCTCTTCTGCTGGCTGTCAGCCGGAGCCTGGGCTCTGCCACATGGGCTTCTTCCGCCCAGCTGCCTACTTCATCAAGTCAGCGAAGGTGATGAGCTCTTACCCAAGGCCGAGCCAGGCAGAGCATTTCCCTCTTACCGAGCTGGTCTGTTCTCTTCGGGTCTCCCACGGGCTGGCTGAAGCCCTTCCGCGTTAGGGCAGGAGCTCTGCTTTATTCAGTCTTCCAATTGCAATGTTAATCTCATTCTGAAGAACCCAAGCAAGGCACATTTGACTAAACATCTGGGTATCTTGTAGTGCACACAGGTGGACGCATCCAGTTAACCACCCCAGAAGCTACATCTAGAGAGGTGGAAAGCAGTCGCCTCCAGGGAGTGAGACTCCAGTACGGAAGAGCCGCACAGGACACCAGCGTTTGCGCTGAAAGCCTTGGACCACCACCTTGAGACAGGTCGGAAGCGGCTGCCTCACCCTTCACCCCGCAACGCCTGGGGGGCTGGAAGGGGAGGTGGTTTGGTCAGTGGCTGTCATGTTCTCCTTTCCTTTTGCTCCCCCATACCCTCATTGACTGGGACAACTTGCTTTGGTGTCTTCCTTTCTGCAACATGGTATCTCTTGGTTATCAGCTTGGTGTCTCTCCCCCGCCCCTTCTCTCACTACTTGAGAAGCTACTGGTGCCTCTTTGAAGAAGAGAGGGGACACTCTCTGTGGACGTGAACAGGAAGGGAGGGATCTGGGTCCATTGTAAACATTCCCCAATCCCCAAAGCTATCCTTCCAGAACATTCTCTGGTTTCATCCCTGCCCCCTCACTGAATTGCTGCCATGACAACAGGCTGCCCTGGAGCCCTGCACTGATCATGGACCAGTATCCGGTCAATCACAAGCCCCCAGCTGCTATAGAAGCAACACACCCCAGCCACTTCTAGGGCCAGTTTTGAAGAGCTGCCCCCAGTTTACCGACCCTTCTGTGTTACAGTACAGGCCCTGTTAAAATAAAAACTCACTGCGTTGGTCCATTAAACCCACTGTGTCTTATTTTCTTAAGTAGTGTGGGCTCCAAAAGTTCCATAAATCCACTTGGGAGTCTTACCCTGAGTAGTTGATGTTAGGCTTGCAATATTTTTGGATACACGTGCAGAAGCAGAATTGCTGGATTGTATAATAATTCAAGATTTACGTTTTTGAAAAATTACTATGCTATTTTCCAAAGTGCTGTACTATTTAACATTCCTATCATATAAGGGTTCCAGTTTCTCCATATTTTTGCTGACACTTGCTAGTTCCCTTGCCATTGTGTGTTGTTACAGTAGGGTATTCACTCCTTATATGTATACTGAGTGTTGAACCTAGGGCCTTTGCACTAAGCTATGTACACAGTCCTTTTGAAATTGAGACAGGGTCTCATTAAATTGCTATATTGCCCAGGATGCACTCAAACTTGTAATCCTCTTGCCTCAGCCTCCCAGAGTGCTGGGATTAGAGGTGTGCTCCACCTCAACTCACTAGAGTTGTATGATTTTTAAAAATATATTCTGGATATGAATCATTTATTTCCCATGTGTTTTGCAAGTAGCTTGCTTTTTCACTCCATTGATTATATGTCCTTAATGCACAGAAGTTTTTAATTTTCATGTTATTTAGCATGTATTTTTCCTTTTGTTTTCTATTCTCTTGGTGTCATATTCAAGAAATCATTGCCAAATCTAGTATCATGAAGATTTCCCCTATGTTTTCTTCTAAGAGTTTTGTAATTTTAGCTCTTACATTAGGATTTAGATAAATTTTGAGTTCATTTTTGCATATGGTATAAAGTAAGGTTCAACTTCATTCTTTTGCATGTACTTCTAATTCATAAATTTAAAAAATGAAAGAAAGATAAGCAATGTATTCTCTATTTTTGTAATTATTATTTTCCTATGGGGCTGAAGATTGGACCTAGGGTCTTGTGCATGCCAGGCAAGTACTTCACCACCGAGCTACATCCTCAGCCTGTCAATATAGACACAGATTTTTGTGATGACACAAATGTGCCATGATTTGAAATTGCAGCTTGTTTTACACATATTCATGTTTCATAACTGTTAGGTTATTTTAGAGCTGATGGTGTAAAGTTTTAAGTAAGGAATTCGATGTCTGGTGGCTATTTAAAAACTCAGAACCCAAATCTTTCCATTTTGGAGGTAAAAACTTAGTAAAAGCAAACCAACAAAATAAAAACATGCAAAAAAACCCCCGAAAATTGTCCCCTAAATCTCATTCTCAAAAATAGAGTATCTCAAAATTTTTCTTAGAACTTCTTTATTGCTGTTCAAGAATAAAACAATGAAAATAGAGTATAAAGTATATTTTAATTATATATAAAAGGATCAAATACTATTTTCTAACTAGTGAAATTTAGCAAGTCATTTTATAAGTTATTAGTAGTTTTCCCCTATATAATTACTATTGTCAAATAAAAGAGTAAGATAAAGAATTGAGAAAAAAGAAGAAAGTAGAAAGGAATGAAATTCTTTGCATATAGAAATTATTATCTCCAATTCTTTCAAGAGGGATTATTTTTTTCCTAAATTATTTTCCACTGTGATGGGGGAAAGGTGAAAACAAGGAAAAGAAAAGAAAAAAAATATGATAGTTAAGATAGTTACATTACTAATTTCTATTAGGTCATTGGAAAGAAAGGTTTGTGCCTATATTGTTTGATCAGTTTTCATGCCTATATTTTGTAATATGAGCAACTACTTTGAAGATAATATGCAACATATTAACCATTGTTACCTTCCTATCTTGTTTCGAAACTTTGTATCATTTTTATTGTTTTTTCTCTTTAAAATAAAAATTATTTTCCAGAGAGAATAGTTTTAAATTATTGAAAATTTGTCTGCAAAAAGTACTGTGATTTTCCTGAATATAATTGCCCTTTTAAAAGCCAATGAAATGTATGTTTTAGGCCAAAGGAAAACAAAACTGGTTTTGTTTCCGCTATGTTGGTGGTAGAATTCAGGAGACTGAGGCTAAATCTTTTATTTCTAATGCAAAAATTTATGCCTAAAATCTAGACAATTATTCTCAGGGTTTCTATTAATGAATACCACATGTGAGACTCAATAACTTGAGCTGCAAGGTGGAGAGTGCTGTGTTAAAGCTATTCAGATAATAAATAGCTACCTAGGTCCATTTCAGCTAGTGCAAGTCAACTGTATTGAATGTGAGTGAAACATTAATTCTTTATAAGAACATATGCAATTGGCAGACACTTTGTCATGTAATATACATTAGTCCACTCTTCTGCCCCCATGGAATCATTTTATTCTTAGCTACAGTCTGCATTCACAGGCATGCCTATCTCCAATCTCCTGAATTTGTCTTTGGGGTATCACTTACATGTACTTACAAAACATACATTTTTAAACAGACACACAAATGAGAATGATTCTCGTTTTTCAAAAGTGTTGGTTTGTCATTATTTCTATTTGTTCTGCCAATATCACATGACTTTCTTCCTCCCTCTGGGACTATGCCTGAGGTTGTGTCTATCCTTGGGACCTGGACAACTAACATCTCCCATTTCTTTTCTAAAGTCCTAGAAAAAAAAAAAGGAAAGAGAATATTACATGTTAGTGTTGGACAAAAAGACACCTGGAGCTTGTTTGGTTCCAGAATTGAAAAAAAGAAAAAAATTCAAGAAATGAGAAGGGAGAGGTGGAGCTTTCTCAGAGAGAGCCTGCTATGCTACAGAGGTTCTTCTCATGGAACTAAGTCTTGCTTTTGAAAGTCAGCCCCAGAGAACAGCGACAGGAAATGCAGAAAGGAATGAATCTGTCAGACTCACTTTCCTTTCTGTTTTACAGCAGAGTTGTTGAGTTGTTTCTGTTTTCTTCCTCCTAGATTTTGGATGGAAGTCACATTTTCCTGTGTTTGGTATGAATTCCTTAACCATAAACAGGGAGCAGATTGGGTTGGTTTGGGTTGGGCTGGGATTGGGGGGACTCAAGCAATGAGCTCCGAATTCTGGCTGCCCAATTAACTTACTCCAGGTGGAGAGATGAGGGGTCTTTCAGACTTTCATAATGCAGTTAACTCCTTATGTAGCATAGCATTGGTTTCATACTTTTTATCACATTATTGTAAATAATTTTGTTTTAATTTTGAAATGAGACATACACACACTGAGAGAGAGAGAGAGACATAGAGAGAGACAGAGACAGAGACAGAGACAGAGAGAGAGACTTTGTGGCTTCCAAGAGCTCCTGGGCAGGAGCTCTCTGCTCTCTCAGGAGGGCAGGAGGTGTAAAGTCTTCAAGGGAAGACCCATCTCACCCCCTCTTTTACCCCTTCTCTCCACAACAAAACCAGGGTTCACTTGGTCTATTGTTTACGCTTCTGTGTGACATTTTGGAAGGCAATGGATTCCATGTCCTCTATTTTTCCCAGTTTTAAAACCTTTACACTGCGCCATGCCCAATATGTATCTCAGGTGGCTTCAAGATGGAGTAGGTCTTTGCTTTTCACAGGAGATTTTGCTTTGAAGTATCTCTCATTTTGGAGAAACGCTGAGCATTTCAAATTTTGCTGAAGCACAAACTTGAGTTTCAAGTGCCAAGAGCTTGCTTGGGATCTAGTGAGAGAGCCTGGTGCATTGATTTAAGAGATGGGACCTCGCTATGTTGGTCAGGCTGGCTGTGAATTACTGGGCTCAACTGATCCTCCTGTCTTAGCCTCCTAAGTGGCTGGAACTACATGTGTGCATCCCTGATTCTGGCTCCAAGACCCTACTTTATAATACTGATTCTGCATTTCATCCTGGTTTTGTTTTTCATGATAAACTAAACAGTTTTTGGTTTTAGGTCAAGAATTGGCAATTTTCTTTTCTATAAAGAGCAGATAGTAAATATTTTAGGTTCTGCAGGCCACATGTGATATCTGCTGAATATTCTTTTTCCCATTTACAAGCTTTAAAAAATATAAAGATTTTCTTCTCTGAGGGGTAGGTTTTAAAGAACAGTCTAGGAGGCTGGATTTGGCTGGTGGTCATAGCTTGTTGGCTTCTGTTTAGGTAATGCTATCCTTACTTTAAGATTAAGGCTCATGGCTTAGAGAGGGGAAGTAGTTAATCCAGGCCACGTGGCTCACAGTGAGGAAGACCTTCACCTGTTCAGCTCCAAGCCCATTTGTTTTCTACTGTCTTACATTTCTTAGAGGATTTCCTTCCTTCTCTATTCTTCGTAAGAACAGAGACACCAGTTTGGTCTTTGATTGTCTTGTTATTGTTGTTGCTGCTGCTGCTGCTGTTATTATTATATCCGTTGAATCCTTTTCTACAAGAAACACAGCTAATAGAACGGCCTCATTCTTCAGAAATGTGATGAAAACCTAATATTAAACAGAATAGAGCCTACGTTAGGTACCAACAATCTTGTCTTGCTGTTGTTTGCTAGTGAAGATGGTTTTTAACAGACACCTCACACTTGAGAATAAAGTCATTTTTCTGGAAACTGCATCCAAACACATATTTTTGTTTACCAATTTTAAAGAACAAGCTCAGTAGAACAAAATCTCCCAATAAATAGGTTAAGGAAGGATGAGATGATCCGTGGGAGCATCCCTGAGCTGCTAGACTGTTGCCTAAATTTAGGAGTCTCTAGAGGTCACTGGTGCCTCATCTGGAAGTGGGTGTGCATGAGGAGGGCGTGGAGAATCTTTCCTGAACCTGCCGTTCTGTCCACTGTGAGTGGGAGGCAGTACTGTATGGTGGCTTCAAGCCTGCTGGTCCTGGGCTTGCATCTTTGTTCTAAATTACTTAAAAATTTTCTATTAATTGGCTGAATATCTATGTCTTCCCTTATGTCAACCAGGACAGCTGTAGAATAGACCTCATGGACCATGCAGGTTAACTAAGTGAGCTCATGTGTGTACAGTACTTAGCATTTAAGCATGCAAACATTGTTCTTGTTCTTACCCACTCTTCTCAACAGGTGCACAAATAGGCCTTAGGGCTTGGCATGCTTCAGACAGGCTTTTTGGTTGCATTTCTCTTTTGCTTCCAAATATAGCTCCACCCCCTTACTCTTCATACTGTTATTGGATTGCCCTTTCCTCCCATGTTTGTGATCGCAAGACCATAATGAACCCCCTCTATGCTTATTCCCAGTTCCCAAGCTTTCAGTGGGAGAGGGAATTCAAACAAGAAGATGCTAGTTAATTAAATGACCAAAGAATCTGCCAGTTAGTAGAGAATGCCATAATGAATAGAGAAGATTGTTCTAGAAATGATACACATAGTGGACTGAAGCTAAGTGAAATTTTAAAATGGGAGCTAAGAGGCTGTTCTAACAACTTAGATTCTAGAGTGGGGTTTCCCAAACTTTCCAAGTCCTCAGCATTCCCTGGGATGCTTATTGCCTACAGAGTTTCCCAAAATTCCTAGGTGGCCTATAGACCAACTGAATAGAACTAGTTGGGAAAGCCTGGAATCTCCAATTTAAATACATCTTTCTGGTGACACTTATAGAAATATTGCTCTCAAAGCAAATGGTAATATAATCGGAGACATGGAGATACAATGGCTCTCATTGATTTTCAGGAGTAAGCCACTTCCCCTTCAGCAGCTCCTGTGGGAGGTGTCTCTGGATCTCTGCCTTCTGGCTATATGTGATCTTTGTGCACATTTTTAATATTGTGATTGTCTGTCTCCACTGCACATTAGAATCACCAGAGAAACTTAAAAAGCACCAATTTCTGGGCCCCATTCCAGATCAATTAAATCAGAACCTTTACAGTTGGGTTCCCTGATTTTATTTATTTAGTTATCTTTTAGAATTCCCCATTCAGGTTAGGGCCTGAGAAGAATTGCCTTGTGTGTGCGCCTCTGGTATTCTACTTATTATTTTTAAAGTGTTATGTTTAAAACACTTTATTAGGATGTTTCACATGTAGTCTATTCTAGTTGCTTTTATACCCCAAATGTTCTTTAAGGGGTTCAAGATATATGCTGCTGGTTCACATTGGCTTGTTTATCTCTCTATTGTGATTACACTCAAGGCTGCAGAGGGTGGCTTTTAAAACAGCAAAGTCCTCTTTCAGAATCCTTGGAAGCCAGCTATCCACACACTAGTCCCTCAGGGTCCTGACAAGGTCATGGAGGTACTGCAGGGGAGCCTTAGGCAGCCCAGGGGAAATGTTTGTACCCCACTAGAACCTTCCTCTGAAGAACCGCAGACTGGAGGAAATGGTGCCCCCTTATTTTGCCTTCCAAGGCATTCTGGCCCGGCTTCTTGAACAGTCTCGGGGGTGATGAATTATGAGCGACCACTGTTATTCCCTGCTCTGTTTTCCACTTTGTGGCTCCAAGAAGCCCTGTGAGACATTCAAGGTTTGTAAAGCAATGATTAAAGATGTCGTAACAACTAAACCACGATGGCTTTTATGAAACCCAAACCCTGAAAAAGTGGGCCCCCAAATGCTTATGTCATTTAAAAATGGTATCGCTTTGGAAATATCTAGATGGACACTATACTTATTTCCTCCTGATAGATCGATTTTTAAACTTTAATCTTATACATCATTCGGATGGACATTGATTTTCTAGAGCTTCATAGTGGAGTCTAATTGTACTCAAGGGTTAGATGGCACCTATAATCATGTCTTTTGGAAGCCTGGAAATATTAACACCAGATCCACATTAACTGAAGAAACAAGAGGCCCTGGGTAAGTAAAAACAATGTCAGAGAGGTTAATACCACCTCACCCAGCAGATTCACACACAGGCCTGTCTACCTAATGGAGCAGGGCTAGCAACTGTCACATGGAGGAAAACAGAAATGATAAGTCTGCTTTGACTTGGATGTTTTGATCATAAAACTTACAGCTGAAGCAACTTTAACAATGTACCTTCTCTCACCCTTTCTACCAAAATGGGCTCTGCCAGGTGGGGGTGATGATTTTACTATCAATGACTTTCTTTCATAGTCATTTGGTGTTTGTTGCCAGTTGTAGCTACTTTAATATCCTTTACACACCTGTGTTGTCCTTTAGTATCTAAGGGGACAAGGCAACTAACTCAATTTTGTTTGTATTTTGGGTCCATAATTAAGTCCAAACATCCAATCAAAATGGAAACGTGTTCCACTTTTTCTTCCTATGTGTGAGTACTAAGGACAATGAAGATGAATGTAGAGGGGTTCTTGCCTTCTACCTGTTTGGCATCCCAGGTACAGCTGCAGCCCACGCTGGTCAAATTTAGGGTGTAACTTGGTGGGGCAGAGGAAGGCCTGAGTTTCATTCCCTGGAGACTCCTTTATCTCCAATATGGAGTAAAAGGCACTTCGGGACTCTTGTTCCCCGACTCCTGAAGGGTGAGGAAGGCTGTTGGTCTCACCGGCAGGTACCTGTAGTGAGGGAAAGGTAATCCTGAAACCAAAGACTCCAGGTGGACCATTTGGACAGGAATCGAAGCTTGGTCTGGGGTTTGGGAGCGTTCAGCAGCAAAAAAAGCCACAGCCTATGTTGTTAAACCTGAGGGGATGGAGAGAGAATGGATGTCAGCTGTGGATATCCAAGGGGCGAGCCCCAGCAGGTGCAGAATATACACTCTTATCTCCAAGGCCAGCAAGGACTGGGAGGCACCCTACGATCTCCTGGATCACAGAAAGGGTAGGGGCAGAGATCTGAAAGATTGTGCTTAGTGACCAGGTATTTCTTAGCAAGTTTAAAGTTCTTACCTAGAAGGAGTCCGAGGTCGTTGTGCAAGGTCACCTGGAGTCCAGAAAGCAAGATGCTGTCTGTGTTTTGTCTTTCTCACTGCAGTGAGAAAGCTGTGGGAACTGGGATTCCATAGGACAAATGGAAAGGCACAACCCTTCGTTCCCAGGACAGATACGTTTGGATTGGGATTACTCAGCGTTGATGACTTAGAAGATCAACAAAGGTGGGAGCTTCTGAATTGTAATTTTGTAGCTCTAAATTTGCATATGCATTTGAGAGGCTGTTACAAAACATTAAGACAGGGAATGCATTACCCAGTCCTTTCCTTTTGCTTCTCCAAGTGTTCTTTATCTTCGTCCCTTGCCCAGAGAGCGGTGTGTCCTTAAGCATGGGAAACAGGTTTTCCACTGCAGTGACCACATTGTGGGGCCTCAAAGGAAAAAGTTCCTTTTGAACACACTTAATAAATGACTCTCTGAGGCAGGACATCAGGAAAGATCCCACATATGTAACAGCAGATGATAAATTCTGGTAATTTACATCCATAGGTCACTCTAAGGACATTTCTGATTTATGACTTTGAACCGAGAAAAGTCTAACTCAATTCAGAATCTTGGGCAGGCCGGAGAGAGCGCAGTAGCGCTCAGGTCTGCCATCTGGTGTTCCGGAGAGGTCAATACAAGCGTATTTTCAGGACTGAAGCAGAGGACGTTCCTAAGGCGGACAAAGTGAGTCTCACGCGGCCGGACGCACACAGGGCGCGGTGCCCTGCGCTCCGCGCGGTCCCCCGCACCCCGGCTGCCGCTCCTCCCGCTTCGGGCCCCCGGCCCCCAGCGAGCCCTGCACCGCGCGCATCACCGCGCTGAACCCCGAGCGCACAGCGGCGCGGCCGGAGCTGCTCCCGGGGTTTGTTCCCGTCCGCTGGTGTCCGTGAAACTCCGCGACTCCAATGTTGCTGAGTCGGGGACTTACTGTACTTTTGACCTCGTAAATATTGTAGTCTTCTTTTTAATTTTATTGAAAAAAGGTAAAACAATTTCATAACATAATAATAGGAGACTAGCAATAGTCAACACATTGTATATTGTCAGCTTCAAAGTAGTCACTCAGAGTACAGGATATGGACCTAAAGCATTCTCCAATCGATGTTGTTAGCATGAACCTTCTTTTCGATGAACTAAGACACTGATAGTATAGCCATCTTGCGTTTTCCTCCCTTTTCCCTTTTCTCCTTTCCCCCTTCCTAGTTCCTTTTTCCTTTTAAACAATTACTTCCCTATTGTAGTCTTCTTATGCCTTCTGTTGATATTCTTAAACTCTCAAAAAACAACGATCTGCATTTTATGTGTGATAATGTATGAATTTCCCACTTTTATTTGATTTCGCAGTTTGGCTTTTAAAAAAATGCATGTTTAGTACCAGGAACTTGAAAGCAGGAGCTTATAAAATGAGAAACAGAAAAAAAAAATAGTAGTGATTCCCTCATGCTGCTATTTTCCACTTTAAAATTAAAAAAAATTTTTTTTTTGATCGGAACATTGTGGGTGTGAAGTAAGAAGCAAACGAGAGCAGCAGAAATGTCTTGGAGTCAGATTTGAATTTACAGCGCAATGAAAGTCAGGGGCAGATAGGATGACCCCTGCTCTGACTCTCTGGGGTCTAGGGTTTCCTAGGATGCAGGATTTTCAGTGCTAAAATGGAGAGGATCCTACGGAAATCTGGATGATTTGATCACACTTGGTCAGAGTCTCAAATAAGGTATACTTAAAAATTGAAACATAAACCAAAGAAGCTCCCTATTTGGAAGCAGTGTTTTCAAGTTGATAAGGAAAATGAGCAGAAGAGTCAGGCAGACATTTTATACTTTTCATTTTCAGTTTCTGTTTACTCTCAGCCTCTCTGTTCTGTTCTAAGAGTGGGAGAGAAGCACTTTCTGAAACACCGGAAAGCCGGAGACTGGCTTAGTCTTCAGGGACATCTGGTGCTGGCCTCACAGTCTTCTGCTGGGTGACAATAGGATCTTGGTAGGATTTGGTTCAAAAAACTGGTCGGTCCCTTGTTAACCTTTCTTAAATAAAAATACATGATTGTTAGTTTAAATTCTTTAAGAATGATGAGTATGTTAGCTTTCCATCACTGTAACAAAATACCTGAGATCATTAACTCATAAAGAGAAAAGGTTCATTTAGGTTCGCGGTTTTAGAGGTTCTTTCTAGTCCACAGGTGGAGTGGAGGAGTTGGACGGTAATGGCATGGAGCCCAGGCCAGAGCAAATTACTCATCGCCTGGCCAGTGAGCAAATGAGAGGAAGAGGAATGGGCTGGGACCCTTCAGTCTCTTTTGAGACTGCATCCAAGGACCCAAGGAGTTCCCACTAGGCACCATCTCTCAACAGCATCGCTCTGGGAGAGGAATCAGGCCCTCTTACATGGGCCTTTGAGAGTCACTCAGTATCTAAACTATGGTGATCAGTTTGAGGATAAAAGAGTTGATGGTTAGGAAGAATGCAGCCATGTGACAGGTCTCAGAGAATCCTGCTGGGGAAGTGAGTTCTCTGCCCGTGATCCTTGGTAGGGTTGCAAAGAGCCAGGGCCGCATCTGCCCTGTTCTTAGTAGCCATCCTTGCTGCTGCTTTTAGATGTAGTGTCTTCAGTTAAAGCAAAAACCAAGGCCACCTGTTTACGACTATCTCTGTACTGATGTCTTTCTGCGCATGGTGCTGTTTGTTCCAACTCGTAACCCTCCTGAATTAGCAGAGCAACAGAAGTTACAGTCACTCTTCTGGTTTTGCTTCTTGGTTCCCCCCCCCATCAACTAACAGAGCTAGTTTTTTTTTTTACCCCAAATAGATACAAAATGAAAAGTAAAAACCCCCTTCCTACTCAGACCGCCTCAGTTGTTATAATCTCTGTAGCATTTTCTTGTATAACCTCAAAATTTTGATGTATGTTTTAAAAACCAGATCTTTTTTTAAAAAAGAAAAAACAATATGCAAACTATCGCCCAACTTGTTTTCTTTTTTGCTTTAACAGTATATCTTCAGCATCTTTCTAGATATATTATTTTTAAATGATACGGTGTGTTTTACCATGTGAGTGTTTCCTAATTTTTTCTCAGTCTCTTACTGACAGACTTTAAGATTGTTTCCAGTATTTTATACTTACAAATGAAACCACAATGAATAGCACTGCACATAGGTCATTTAACATATGTGTAATGATATTTGTGAGTTAAATACCTGGAAATGAAATCACTAGGTCAAAACATATATGTTTGTAAATTCAATAGCTTTTGCCAAATACTTTCCACAGAGATTGCTATAAATCTATACTTTCACAAGCAATGTCTGTAAAGGATTGTTTTCCTACACCTCTAACTACATAGTTTTATTAAACTTTTTCATTGTAAATCTGATTGGTGAAAAATAGTATTCTAAAGCTTGGGGATTTAACTCAGTGTTAGAATACTTGCCTAGTATGCATGAAGCATTAGGTTTGAGTCCCAGCTCTGAAAAAAACATAGTTATAGTATTCTAGTGTAATTTTTAAAAAATCAGATTTATTTTATGTCATAGAAATTTCAAAATCCATGCCCTTTTTTTCAGGCAAGATCTCACTAGGTAGTGCTTGCTGGTCTTGAATTCGTTTACGTAGTTCAGGATGACCTTTAAACTCGTGCCTCAGCCTCTTGAATGCTGGGATTACAAGCATGTGCCACCATGCCCCACCAGCCCATGCCTGGCCAAAATTTCCTTCTTTAAGGAATCATTTTAGAAAAATAGCAAGATATGCCACAGATTGGAGCAAATGTGTGCAAAATATATACCTGACAAAGGACTGCACAATACATGAAAACATGTCCACATAGACTTGCACATATATTAGCTTTGTCATTCCCTTCTTCCCCAGTTTTACTTCTTCCTTTCTAACTGTGCCTTGATTTCCCTATTTTTCTTGACTTACAGCAAAGATACAACCTGCAGTACAATGATGACTACAAGTGGCGAGGGTGACAGCTGCACCTGCACTCTGATCTTAGGGAGGGATTGTTGTCTTTCGCCATCATGTATGATGCCAGCAATGGGTTTGCATAGGTCTTCATCTGCGTGTGGGATTTCCCACTTATTGCTAGTTTGGGAAGTTTTAAAAATTATATTGATAAATTTTTAAAGATTACATTTATCTGCTAGCAGAAAGACAACTCTTTTTGGTTATGATACGCTGTCCTCTTTATAAATCCCTAGACTTGATTTGCTAATATTTTGTGAAGGATTGCATCTATAGTCATGAGGGATATTGATCCATGTATTTCTTACTTGCAAGGTCTTCATCTAGTTTTAGAATCAGAGTCATGGTGTTCTTATAAAATACGTTTGAAAGTGCTTACTCATCTTCTATTTTTTGGAAAGTCTGTACAAGATTGGTATTATTTTTCCTTAACTATTTGATAGGATTAGTCACTGAAGAAATCTATGCCTGGAGATTTCCTTGCAGGAAGATTTTAAATTATAAATTAATTTATTTTAATTGATATAATCCCTGTAACATTTTCTTGCAAAACTCTCTAAATTTGGATGTATGGATTTCCCCTTTTTCATTACTTGAGCTTTGACACTTTGCATCACTTAAGGAATTTGTTCTATCTCATCTTAGTTGAAGTTTTTTATGTAAGTTACTTGCAGTAGTCCCTAATTATCTGTTCAATGTTTATAGAATATTTACTTCATGTTATTGTTTTCATTTTCTCATTTTCTTGACCAGTTTAGCTGGAAGCTTATCAATGTTTATTTATTTGTTGCAGATAAATGCTATTATTGTTTGTTTCATTGATTTTTATTCTTTTCAGTGATTTATAATTTTGTATGTATTAATTCCTTCCTTTTACCTACTTTGGACTTTATTTGTTCTTCTTTTTCTGGAATCTTAGGCAGAATAAAATTTCAGAATTTTCTGCTTTATTTTTAAAATGCGAGCATGTAAGGTTGTAACTCTTCCTTTAAGGTGCGTATCACAAATTTTTATATGTTGTGTTTCCATTTGTATTCATTTAAAAGTATTTTCTAATTTCCTCTTTGGCTCATTACTGATTTATAAGCATGTTGTTTAATATCCAAATATTTGGGGACTTTTCCAAATGCCTTTTTATTTTTGATTTCTAATTTAATTTAGTTGTGGTCAGAGAATGTTCTCTGTGTAATTTCCTTTGAAATTTATTACATCTTGTTTTATGGCCTAACATGTAGTGAGTATTCTTATGTGTATTAAAGAGTGTCTATTCTGAGGGCTTTGGATGTAGTGATCTATAAATATTTATAAGGTCACGTTGACTGATAGTGTTGCTCAAGTCTATATATTTATCAATCTTCTGTCTACTTCTCTAGAAATTACTAGGAAAAGTGTAATAACATCTTTAAATATAAAGTATAGATTTGTCTATTTCTCCTTTGACTTCTGTCAGTATTTACTTCAAATATTTGAAGTTTTCCAGTGTAATTATAATTTTAAAATCTTAAGTCATAATGTGTGAGGTTTTATATTTAAGCAATGTACTTAAGGATTATTAGGATGGGGATGTGACTTAGTGGGGTACCCCTGCCTAGCATGAATGAGTTCCTGAGTTTGATCCCTGGCACCAAAAAGTAGTTATTTACATTTCCTTTTCTTTGAACTTTTTCTTTTCTTTGCCCACCATTTTTACTATTGTTATTATTTTCAATAAGAAATTAACCTTTTCACTGTGCTTGCTGCAAACTTTTTACTTTCCACTTGTTTATGGAGGCTTTTACTAAGCAAAATAATTTTTTTTTAATTTTAAAGAGAATAAAACCAAACAAAATGAAACAAAATAAAGCCAATAAAAAAACAATGAAAGCAATACAGGACTTCAAAACAAGATAATAGGAAATCAGCAATGGCTACCATAATATATCTTGTTATCTTCAAAATAACTGCCCATATCATCAGACATAATAAAATCAAACAAAACAAAACAGAATAAAACCAAACCGAACAAAACAATGAAAACAATACAGGACTTCAAAACAAAATAAAAGGAAATTAACAATGGCTACCATAATGCCTCTTGTTATCTTCAAAATAGCTGTCCAGACCATCAGACATAGGCATGTAAAATTAACCAAACAATACAAGAACTAAGTTGCTTCTTTACTTCAGCTGTTATCTTTTCAGAAATTTCAGGCGTATGACTTCTAATTTCTCTATGTCTGTCTCCTGAACTTGTTCTATGTGGGTTGAAGGTCTGAGATTATATTTTGCTCCTTCTTCTTGACATTTTCCTGTGTTCCTCTGAATCAGCCCACTGCTGCATCCTGGGTGCTTCCTGCATTGGCTGCCAGTCTCTCTGTGTAATGGACTGGATTAGGCGCCTGGGTTCCTCTGATCTGGAGTTCCTGGAGTGGTGGCGAGGCATAGGGTGGTGATTCACTGATGCTCCCCCTATAGTGGTGGGGTCTTGGGGTGTGGCTTCTTCTCCAGGCTGGCACTGGGATCACCAGATTTCTCTAGGCTGCTGGCTTGTGGCCTTGGGGTGTGGCTTCTTCCTATTAACTCCATTTGTTCACAGGTTTGTTTCTGCTCTGATATTTCTTTGCTGGTTTTCTGTCTCTCTGTGAAAATGGGGTATTGAGGTCCCCTGTTACAACTGTGTTATTGCTTATTTGGTTTTTCATATCTACCAATAACTGTCTGATATAGTCCAGTGCTCCTGTATTAGACGCATATATATTTATGATTGTTATGGCATTTGTGCTGTCTCCAGCTTTTTCATTGACCTCAGTCAATCTTGTGTTCTTCTTTACTTCATCTTATGGCTGTTGGATCAATTTCTCATGGTCTCTTGCTCTTTTTGAGATGTCTTTCTTTTCATGATCACTAGCTGCAATTCTGTCAAGATCTAAAAGTCTATCCTTTCCTTAGTTCAATCTGTTGCATAGAATTTCAATAGAGGTTTTAATCTCCTGGATCTCTGTTTGGATCTGCTTCATGGATTTCATTTCTCTCCTATGTTGGGCATTTTTTGTTTCCATCTTTTTCTAAGCTCATCTATTCTTTTATTTGTGTCTTCTCTAATATCTTTGATTTTAAGCATCATTTCTTTTTGTACCTGAGAGATCATTTTCTCTATAGCCTTTTCCACTTGCTTTTTCCACTTCTGTTGTTATCATTTCAGAAAGTTTCAGTGTTTGACTTCCAACTTCATCCATCTTGTTCCAGGCCTGTTCTGGGTGGGCTAGAGGTTTGGGGCTGCACCCCATCTCTGTGTCTTGCCTTTTTCTACCTTTTCTTTCTTTTATTTTGTCTTCTATGTTGATGCCCACCAACCTCCCATGATATATAACTCTACCACTAGCATCGAGGCCTCTCTCAAGGTGGAAAGGAGATGTTCATTCCTCAGGGATGTCCTCCAGATGTAGTTGGTTCCTTATAGCTATCCCAAGAACCTAACTTCTTCTGGCATTTACAGTTCTGTGACAATGTCCATGTTATATCCCAGAGACATGCTGGGGATGGAGCTGATCTTGCCGTCTGCATGTGGGGCCTGGGACTGGTCTTCTGTCAGTGGAGTTCTCCAGAGTCCAACTGCTGTCTCCTCACTGAGCTTCAGACGCTTGCACGTTACTGGCCTCACTGATTACTTCACCCTGCAAAGGTGTGTGTGAGTCTGTGTGCCGGGCTGTTGACCTGGGTCTTGGGGTTTCTGTTGGTCTTATACTCTTGCAGCTGGCCCTGCTGTCTGGGGTGGTGGTGGTGGTGGTAATGGAGGAGGCCCAGAGCATGAACTCACTGTGTTCCAGCTGGCCTGCCCCACTGGAATAATTTATTTTTTAAAAAACAGAATTTATTTTTTAAAGCAGTTTCAGATTCTCAATCAAATTGAGTAGAAGGCTGCCAGGCGTGGTGGCGCACACCTTTAATCCCAGCACTCAGGAGGCTGAGGTAGGTGGACCATTGTGAGTTTGAGGCTGGCTTGGGTTACAACGTGAGTAGGGCCAGCCTGAACTACATAGTGCAACCCTGCCTCAAAAAAAAAATAGGGCTGGGGGTTTGGCACAGTGGCCTAAGTGCCTGCCTGGCAGGCACAAGGTTGTGAGTTTGATCCCCAGTACTGCAAAAAAAAACCAAAAACCAAAACAGAAGTTGAGTAGAAGGTACAGAGGTTTCCCGTGTCTTCCCTGGTCTCACACATGCAGATTTCTCTTCTGTCTTCATCTCACACCAGAATGACTGAGTTTTTCTTTTTTTTTTAAATTTTTTTATTTTAAAGAGAATAAAACAAAATAAAAACAAAGCAGATCAGAACAAAGCAATGCAAGCAACAAAGGATTTCAAAACAAGACAACAGGAAATTAACAGTGGCTACCATAATGTATGATCGAGTTTTTCAAGCAATGAACCTATACTGACTGATCATTGTCACCCAAATTCCTTAGCTTACAGTAGGACTTACTCTTGGTGTTGTACATTATGGATTTTGACAAATGTACAGTGATACCTGTCTACCACTATAGTATCTGACAGAGAAGTTTCACTGCCCTAAAATCCTCTGTTTGCTTATTCAGCCCCACCCCGATGCCTGCCAACCAACAAACTGTTTTTCTGTCTCCTTTGTCTTTTGCAGACTGTTAAGAGTTGGAATCACACAGTGTGTAGTCTTTGCTGACTGGTTTCTTTCATTTAATAATGCAAATTTAGGATGTCCCCATGTTTTAACAACTTAGTAGCTTGTTTGTTTTTTATCTCTACATAATATCCCCTTATCTGGATGTATCACAGCTTATTTAGCTGTTTACCTACTGAAGGACATCTCAGTTTCTTCCAAGTTTTACCAGTTGTTAATAAAGCTGCTATAAATATTTGTATGCAGCTTTTGTCTGGACATAAGCTTTCAGTTCATTTGGGTAAGTACCGAGGAGCAAGGTTGTTGGATCATACAGAATAAATAAGGAATTGAGGTGTATTATGCACATATACCAACTCTACAGAAGAACACATACAAGGAATGGAAGGAGATAAAAGGATGGGTGAAAGGGAAGAAGGATGAAAAAAGGAATTAAGATGTGTTATGTAAATGTTTTAATTCCCTACAAGGAATGAAAGCTTTATTTACTACAAACATGTACTACTAAAATAAAAAGCCAGAATAATTCTAAAAAAGGGAGTGAAAAAGGGAAAGTTATTTTAAAGATATTAAAATGTACATGTTTAATAATATAATGGTAATTAAAACTAAGGCATTAAAACAATTAAAAAGGCATTATAACGGAATGAAAAAATGCCAAAGGAAGTCCAAACACATTCAATGATTTTTTATTTAATAAAGGCATTATTTCAAATTGGCAGAGAAAAATGGCATTGTAAAAACTGGGTATTGTGTAAAAAATACAAGTTTGAAACTACATCTTACACTGTACCTACCGTATGCATAAAAGTTTCAATGCAAGAAAAAACTGAAATAATAAATATTAAAAAGCCAAATAAAATTTATCTTTCAAATAGCACAAGAAAATCTGTTTCAAGTATGACCTATAGCATGAAATAATTTTTTAAAAGACTGGAAAATTCAATGACATAAAAACATAAAAATTTTTACATCACAGTAGATGTCCTATCTCAGGCAGCAAGACAAGAAAAGAAAAAGAGATCTTTATTAGGAAGAAATAAAAATTGCTTGCAGATGCCATGATTGTCTCTGTAGAAAATCTGAGGGAATTAACAATATAAATTTAATATGCCAAATCCAATGACTTTTCTATATACCAGCAATCAACAAGTGGATTGAAGTTTAAATTACAGCACTGTTTACATTGGTACCAAAATGAACAACTTAGGTATAAATCTATCTATCTATCTATCTACCTATCTATCCCCCTTGAGGAAAACTTCAAAATGCTAATAAAAGGAATCAATAAAAAACTGGACAGGTGGGAAATTATTCTATGATCATGGATTGAAAGACTCAATATTGACATGGTATCATTTCTGCCCAACATGATCTATAGATTCAACGCAGTCTCAGTTGAATTATTCATTTTCTCCATTACTGGGACAAAATACCTGATGTACACAATGTAAAGGAGAAAAGGTTTATTTTGGATCATGGTTTCAGAGGTTTCAGTCCATGGCAAGCTAGCAGAAGTCAGTGACATCATGGCCCAAAGCATAAAAGAGAAAATCTACTCAACTAATGGTAGGTAAGAAACAGAGCAGAAAAAGCTGAAGGGGGGATGGAAATGGGAATGGGATAAGTAAATACCCTCTCATGTTACACCCCACTGACCTACTTACTCCAACCAGGTCCTATCTCCCAATAGCATGCTCACATGTGACTTCATCAGTGGATTAGTCCAGATCTGTAAGGTATGCTGTTGGTATTTTGGTTGAGATAGCATTAAATCTGTGTACCAGCTTTGGAAATATGGCCATTTTGACTATGCTGGTTCTGCCGATGCAAGAACAGGGAATATCTTTTTTTTCTTTATTTGAAAATTTTTTTATCTTTTTTCAGTACCAGGGAGCGAACTCACCACCTCATGCTTGCCAGGCAGTCTTTTTATTTTTTGATGTCTTCTTTGATCTCCTTTTTTTTTTTTTTTAGTGTAGTTTTAGTTATAGAGTTCTTTCACTTCCTTGGTTAGGTTAATTGCTAAGTATTTAATTTTTCTTAATGCTATTGTAAATGGTATTATTTAACAATTTCTTTCTCAGTGAGTTCATTATTGGTGTACTATTGATTTTTTGGGGTTGAGTTTGGTTCCTGTTATGTTTCTGAATTTGGCTATTAATTCTAGAAGTCTTTTGGTGGAATTTTTTGGGATCTTTTATATAAAGGATCATGTCATCCGCCTAATTGCTCTTGCTGATGTTTTGAGTACTATGTTGAACAGGAGTGGAGATGGGTGATTTCCTTGTCTTGTTCCTGATTTTAGAAGGAAAGCGTTCAGTTTCTTTCCCATTTAATATGATGTTGGAGGTAGGCTTGTCATAAGGGTTTTATCAGATTGAGACAAGGTCTGTCTGTAACTTTTTTTTTTTGGTATCAGGGATCGAACTCATAACCTTGTTCTTGCCAGGCAGGCTCTTGAGCCAATGAGCTAAACCCCCACCCCCTATAACATATTTTCTTAAGTGTTTTTTTTTTAATCATGACAGTATGTTGGATTTTTCCAAACACCTTTTTTATCTATTGAGGTGATGATGATGTGATTTTTCTCCTTGCTTCAGTTTGTGTGATGTGTTACATTTATTTATGTGCATGCATTGAACCATCCTTATATCCTTGGGATGTTTGGGATGAAACTGACTTGGTCATAATGTATAATCTTTTTCATGGCTCATTGCCATTATCTTGTTAAGAATTTTTGCATCTATATTCATTAAAAAGATTGGTTCCAAAGTGCCCGCCCCCACCTGTCTCTTTTGAGATAGGTTCTCACTGTGCAGTTCAGGTGCTGGGCTCGAACTCGTAGCGTTCCTCTCGTCTCAGCCTCCGGGATCACAGGCATATGTCACCATGCCCCACTAAAGTTCTCTTTTTTGGTTGAATCCTTGTCTGATTTTGGAATCAGGGTGTTGCTAGCTTCCAGGAATGAGTTTTGGAGCACTCCTTCCCTTTTGATTTCACTAAAGAGTTTGAGGAATATTGGTATTAGAACTTCCTTGAAGTTCTCATAGAATTCAGCAGTGAAACAATTTGGATATGGGTTTTTCTTAGTTGATGTATTTTTTTATTATTGCTTTAATTTCATTGCCTGTTATTGGATTATTCAGCATTTTAAAAACTTTGTTCAGTTTTAGTAATTCATATTTATATAGTAATCTACTCCTTTCTCCTAAATCTTCCAATTTATTGGCATGCTGGTTATTTTTCTGTATTACTTTCCCATATAAACTTTTGAATTAGCCTGTCTAGTTAAAAATTGTCTCAATATTTTTAATGATATTATTTTAATGTAGTGGATTATTTCTTGAGCTGTTGTAAATATTTTAAATTTTCAGGTGTATCATCTTTATGGAATTGAGTATTTCTGTCATAGACAAAGAAAATGATATGGGTTGGGTTGTTCAAATTTTTTAGTCTTATGTTATTTAAAATATTTAACCAGGTAGATTTTGAGCATATAAAAATGTATTTCCACAGTAAAGTATGTGGGCTTTCTAATTTGTTGTTGTTTTTATTAATAAAAGATGTTATTTTCTAGATATTTGAATTTTATTGACTCAGTTTGCTGAATTTTGTTGTTGCTTTAAAAAAACTTTTTCCTTGATTGTCCTTGGTATTCCTGCTATATAATACCACCACATACAAATCCTGTAGTGTTTTTCTAATTTATGTGCTTCATGAATCTTTCCTTTCTTTAATTGCCTTGGTTGGGATGTGCAGAAAAAACATTGAATAATGATGGTGATAATGGACATTTCCATCTTTTTTTCCCTGTCATTTTGAGACAGGGTCTTGCTTTGCTGTTCAGGCTGGCCTTGGGCTCACTTCATAACTCAGGCTGCTCTTGAACTTGCAATGATCCTCCTGCCTCAGCCTCCTGAGTGCTGGGGTTACAGGAGTGTGCCACCACACCTGATGACATTCCCATCGCATTTTAACTTTCAGGGTTTATTTCTTTTATTTCATCATTAAGTATAATGACAGTTTTAGGATTGTGATACGCATATTGTATTATGCTAATAAATATATATTCTCTATATTATTATTTTATTGTGAGCTTAATTTTTAATCAGAGCAGATGTTAAAGTTCTTAACATTTTTAGAAAATTTGGAGAGAAATACTTAGCTCATAGAATAAAAAACAAAGTGTGACCGGGAATGGTGGCACATACCTGTAATTCCAGCACTTGGGAGGCTGAGGCAGGAGGGTCACTGTGAGTTTGAAGCCAGCCTGGGTTACAAAGTTAAAGGCCAGCCTGAACTGAATAGTGAAACCCTGTCTCAAAAAGACAAAAAAAAAAAAAAAAAAAAAAAAAAAAAAGTAAAATATTAGTATATTTGACCAGATTGAAATTTAAAATTTTATTCTTCAAAAGATAGTTGATTGTGTTTTTAAAATTCATTAAAATCTAAAGTCAATATAAATATGTACACTAAAATTTAGAAAACACATTTTCTGGAGCTTATATATCTTTTGTCAAGACTAGAAAAAAGAACAAAAATACTATATACAGTCTTATTCCTAGCTAAAATTCCATGTTGACTTTTCAATTTTCATCTCTCTGCTTTAAGAAATCATTCCTGTATGCATTCCATCCCAGATACCAGAAGTGGAATATCCACAGTAACTTCCAGTGTTTTTTGATGTTTTGTTCCTCTTTGCTCCCTTCATAGCCATCCCAATTCTTTTATTGCAGCTGCACAAATATGTTTTTATAGATCTCATATTCCCCCAAAGTCCTATTAGAATCCAGATAAAATCATAACACTACAGCAGCAATAAGATGTGGAAACAGAATAATATATCAACGGCTGAGCTGCAAATGTTTCTTTTAGACTGCCAAGTCCTAAAATGCTGTCTGCGTCATCATGATAAAGAAAGGAGGCGAAGCAATGGCTTCAGTTTGTCTGAGAGGGATGTGGTTGGCCCTGTGATTTTCAGCATTACACTTATCTAGGAAAGAAAACCCTGCTTTGGGTTTTTAAATATTTCAGAAGTTTTGGTGGATATAAAAAGGAGAACCAGGTTGAGACAGACACCAATGACACAGAGTGAACCTGGGAGTGGACCAGGAGGAGAGAAGTAAAAAGAAAAAACAAAACAAAACAATGGGAGTGGAAGAAAAAAGCAGACCAGTATCTGTGGGATGAGCACAGATCCCAGAGAAATAGCTGAGGTTATAAATCTGCCCAGGTTGGTATTGATGTAGATCTTCTTTCATACAAGATTCCAGGTTCAGCTTTTGACTTGTGTTATTTATTTTCTTTTGCCTGGAGACAATCTCTTGCCTTTTTCAAATCTTGCTCTCCTTGTCTTAAAATGTGAAAAGTAATGCTCACTTCCTGGGGTATTGTGAAGATCAGAAGGGATAAAAACCCAGATAAGACCAACCGAACTCTCACTGCACTGCCTGATGTGTAGTAAGCACTCTGCAAATGCTAATTTTCTTTCCTGTCTCTGGATTACTTTCTTCTCCTCTGCCAGTGCCCAGGGGTGATAGGGATTTGAGCATTTTACCGTTTGCATTTTGTATATTGCCTCTCATGACCTTCATTCCAGTAGGAACCAAACTGTGTTGAAACAAACCCAAGAAACTACAGGAGTGCATGTTCAGAAGGTTCCTGGTGCTGTTCCCAGAATGTAGCTGGGGCTGGTAAATGCAGCTCATTGCGCCTTTGCAGGTACTGAGTCTCACTGACTTGGCAAGATGCTCTTGAGTGGGCTGGAAGCCCTGATTTCCACAGAGACCGCTTCAGGTAGACAAACACGTCCTCCAGGCCCCACCGCGTCCCTGGCTGTGTTTGTTGGGGCATCTTTTTCCACTCCCAGTACAAGGTCAACTATTTCTTTAGGTTTTTGGCAAATGTAGTTCCCTTATGTTTAGCCTCACTCTATTGGTCTGCTACCCATTGCTGTAACAAATCCTGGAAATATCAACTGATAAAGAGGAAAAGTTTTATTTGGGCTCAACATTTTGGGGGTTCCATTGCCTGCTCTGTCAGCCCCTTTGGTTTGGACCCGTGATGAGGCAGTGCATCCTGGCCGGGGGAAACTGCTCACCTGGATGTGGAAGAAAGAGGAACAGGAAGTGGTGACGTTTCGTAATTCCCTCCAAGGACGCACTCTCGGTGATTAGCAATCTCCCACTAGGCCTCACCCCTTGGGAGCTCCACTGTCTCTCAGAAGTGCCACTCAGGGAGCAAACCTTAGCGAGGTACCTTTTGGGGGATCATCTGAGATCCAAACTATAGCACTCATTTTCTTCTTCTTCCTTAGGCCAGATCTGACCTCCCTCTTCCCTTACTCTCAACTTTTCCCCTCTCCTTCTCCCCTTCTCTCTCTTCTTTTCTTTCTCTCTCACTACCCTCTTTCTTTTTTCTTTTTTTTTTCTTTTTGCACTGCTGTTGATTGAACCCAGTGCTCATGTTAGACAAACACTTATCACTGAGCTACACCTCAGATTTGACTCATCCTTTTAATCTCAGACTCCTTTTCAATTTATCAGAAAATCCTTTCCTGATCTCCTGAAATCAGGCTAGGCCTAGTGTTACATGTTATATTAGAACTCTAACATATTTTTAAATGACAATTATTACAATTATGATTATAATCATTATTTGTATGTGTAGTGAATTCTATGCCTTACTCTCTGCTCTATTTCTAGTACTTAGTACAATTCCTGAACCATCATAGGATATGATCAGCATTCATGGACTGAATATGTATGTAAATACACTGGTCAGTCTCAGAAACAATAGGGTAAGTCATCAAGTGGGTGTCTGCTGAAGTTTAAAATTGGGTTTTGCATTTAAAACTTGTCTTTAGTTAAAACTCCGAATCTTTATAGGCATTCCTCCACGTACAATGTTGCTTGGAATAAATCTGTCTCCACGAGAGGTAGCTGTAGACCAAATGATTGTTTACTTTAGTGACATACAGGAAAGCAGTTGAAGTGACAGCTTCCATTATAGCCTTACCTTCTTAATTTAGAATAATTTTCTGTAGTTACTGAACATATTATCAAGTTTCTAACAGAACAAATCTAATTTACAGTCTATAAAAAGGTGAAATTTTATCCAACTCAACTAACTTTGACTTAGTCTGCCCTAGGCCAGTGATTCTCAAA